>CAXITT010000753.1:16386-58461 GCA_964033795.1 Lymnaea stagnalis | reverse complement strand
TTTTACAATCATAAAAAAAAAAAAAAAAAAAAAAAAAAAAAAAAAAAAAAAAGAAAAAAAAAGAAAATAACTCAAAAATTAATTACAGTGTCTATTTGGCCAAATCATTAACTCAACTTTATGGGAACAATTAATTGTCTATCAAAAATTATATAGACACAATTAAAACATAATTTTTTATTATTTGGTTGGTAGAACACCACACTAACAATTAGCTTGACCAAACATTTTAACAACTTTTCTAATATAGAAATTATTTTCTATAAATGCATTTTAAAAATATATCCTTTTTATTTCTTCCAATAGTTATTCCTAGAAGGAAATGGAATGCTATATGTTAGATGATATCTATGATAGTGTCTGAAATGAGCTCTTGGCTTGGTCAGCAGATAACTGATATATGAAGTGGGTTCTTGGCTTGGTAACGGACAAGAATGGGTCAAGTTAGGTGAGTTTTGATTATACAGAATTTTTAAAAATTGTTTTGATTTTAATTTTAAAAATATATTTAAATGTAATCTATATATAGATTTTTTTTTCCCCTTCCATTTTATAAAATTTTAATTATATCTTCAAATGTAAATTTTTAAAATTGTTTTCTATTTCTAGCTTCAACTATAGGATGACAAGATTAACAACCACGGGCAGCTGCAATAATGGATGTCCCATCAATAATTACTGTTAGATCCAATGGATGATCCATCAACAACTAAGGGATAATTTTCCCCAGCTGATGTTAGCGTCAATTTTTAATTCTATATGTATACAGTTGTTAAGAAAAAGTTCATTTTAAATATTCTTTTTTATTTTCTGTAAAAAAACTAAAAAACATTATTGAAAATCTAAACATTGATTGCTGCATATTAAAAACCATAAATTTTAAAATATATTTATCATAATCCATGTCATGGCTGTATCTTAATATCTAGCTTTATCACTTTTCTTCTAGGTTTGAGAACATCTGAAAAAATTCCAACATGATGTCAATTTAACCCTAGAGGCTATTGGCTATGTGGAATATTTTCTCATCTTGCCTCTTGTTATTTTATGAGCACAAAACTCAAGTAAACAGCCTGATAGTACATTATACAATTTATTCAATAACCCAAATTTCTTATTTTACTTAACTGGTTCAGTAACTCCTGATTTGGCAGACATTTTAATGTACGAAAAGTAGTTGTGAAAAATTAAATCTATTTTTTTAATGAATGTGTACAAAGAAAATGCAACATATGTTCCAGTTAATTTTAAGTCATAAAGAGGTACAAAATAATATAATATAATACATTTTTTATAGTGTCAATATACTTACAGTTACAGATTCAATATTTACCAAAGTCATATTTTCATGAAAATTATGTATTTCAACATAGGTGATATTGATAAAATACTCCTCTCAAGTAAGGGTAGTTAACATTTTAAAGGTAAAAATGTTATTTATGATTCACCTATATTTAAAAAATGTATATAGGTGGCCAATGCTGGTTTTTAGATGAGAGAGGTTTTAATTTTATTTTATCAGTTGTTATTGGGATTTAGAACAATTATTGGCTTTCACAAATGAAGTTTTTTAAATGTTTATCTTGAATGATTGGCATGAAATATATAATAAAATAATTAGATTACTAATCCATTTGTTTTGGTTGATTTTATTTCCTTTTCCTCCATTTTTGTAGTACGTTGGATGTTTTAACAATCAAAACTTATGCTGGTCTTATGAAATAATAAGACTTGGACTTTTTAAATTCATTTTATTAACAATTTTATTTGGTATGAATTAAATTTATTTAATTTATTTAATTTTTTTTAGATTAGGGTTGTGTGCATTAAATTACTTTAAACTCTGCATTCATCAATCAAGTAAAGTAGTGTGTTTAAGACTAAATTTAGGGAAAAAACAAATTTAGATATTTAATTATTAACAAGCTTTTAAGCTACTTATATATTATATAAAACATATATACATAATAATATAAATATACAAGCTATGACCCTAGTGAGCAGTAGTCCTCCTGCAATAACTTATGAAGTTTAATGTCTGTGGTAATACATTTTTATTGTAAGACATAACCAATTTGATAAAAAACTTTTTTTGGTGACCTTTTGCATTAATTAATTCATGTAAAGTTTTCTAATGCTGTAAGGAGTGTTAGGCTCTCCTGCTGCTAAGTTAAGCTGTGAAAATTAACATCTTTTTCTGAGAAGAGTGTAAAGGAGATAAATCTAGACAAACAACATAAACTCACTGTTTACTCATCGAATATTACTAAAAAATATAGTTAAGCAACAAATATTAGCTATCATTGAGCCAATGAGAGAAATATCAAACCAATTATTGTACAAGAGCTTTAATGTCTGGCCCAAAAAATATAATAAATTATTAAAATTATTAAGAAAGATTTTTTTTTTGTAAAGATTCTGATTCCAATTTTTACTGTTATTTCAAGTTAAAACTATTAATTTATTAATAGAAAATCTCAGTTAGTAGAACTAAAACTCAAATATTATTGATATAAATTGTCACGATTTTTCACGATTTTAAATAAAATGTATAAATAATTAAATAATTTTTTTGGGCAAATTTGTGGCATTTACCATCGATTTAAATTGGGGTTAAGTATGGTCTAAGAGAGATAACCTAAAAAAAAAAAGAATATTTGAAGAAAATTATTTTACGGTCAAAGGGAAATAACCTGGTCCAGAAAAATTTAACTCTAAAAAAATATAAAATGGGGAATAACTGTTACAATCTTAACTTTCAAAAAAATAAATACACGATATCCTCCCTTTGACCGTAAGAATTCAATTTTTAGGGTTAAGAAAAAAAAATTATACGGCAGCCTCCCTTTTTAAAAGGTGAATTCCTGCGGTCACTTTTGTTAATTTTAAAATGGAATTATGGGTCTTTCTGACCATTAAATTTTATTACACAATACATTTTCACAGCAAACATTTTTTTAGCCTAATTATGCGTATAAGCTGTATCAGTTGTGGTGACTGAGACCAAGTCTATGTAATGAAGCGTTTTCGTTCTAAATCAATTTATTGGATATCACAGATTTCAACTTTGTGATGATGAAAACCAGGGGAAATAAAAAAGGCATTAAAAAAGAAAGATAACTCAACCGTATGTTTAATTAACTTGATATGTATATTTATTAGAGAGGCATAGGTAATTAACATATTATGACTTAATTTTAATGACCATATACCTTTTTAAAACGATAAATATATATAATACTCATAAATATCCTTTTGTATATTTTATTTTAGCAATTCAAATTGGGATATGTAAATTTACAAACACCTATCATAAATGTCTTGCTGTAATCATAACTTCAATGATCCTGGGGGTTGGTAGGTCGGGGAGGTAAGTATGAGGAGGCAAAAAAAAACAAATTAACCCGAATCCCATCATACTTAAAATAAAACGCATCATTGCGACACGGGGGGAAAGAAGACCCCCGGTAGAAAGAAGAACATTCGTTATGTTGAAGAAATCTCGACAGAGAAAGAAAACAAAATATCAGAATAAGGGGAGACAACTCAAACCCACATTGCCGAACCAAGGGAAGCAACCCACCCCAACAAAAAATGACATACACTCCTTTAAAACAAAGCAAAATTTTCAGATTTTAAACACGCTTTATTTTCCTTTTTACAATTTATAAACAAAGTAACAAAATTATATAAAACAGTACCCCGATTATTTCCCTTGTATAATAATGAGACTATCTTACATTTCTCTCAAATTAATTGTTAATGAACACAAACCCACAAGTCCGATGTAATTCATGCTAGAAAACCATGGCTGCTAGAAGAAAGAGGCTGTCAAACTCAAAAACACATTTCAAATTTGCTAAATACTAAATTAAAAAACAATTCAAATAGATCAAAGTAAATAAGCCAAAATGATATAGTGAACACAGCACAAAGAAAATGAAGTGTGACCAAGCAGGGAATGAAATAAACACAGAATATGTGCAAGTCAGAGTGAGAATGCATTAGTGGCCCTGATGGTGGCCCATTAGAAATATGGACTTGGTACTGAACTTTGCTATTCCATCACTGACGACAACTAATACATAGAAACTTAAAAATGTGTACATTTATACTTAACTAAGTTAAACACATGCATGTTAAATGGAATAAATCACATAACATGTACAAATGGAATAAATCACCTAACATGTTCGATGGAATACAAACATGTTAAATGGAATAAATCACATAAAACGTGTACCGGTATAAACATATTTTGAAATTTCTTTCTACTTGGAAAATTATACATATAATATAAGTGTATTGAATAGAATAGAAACCATGCAAGTGAAAAGGAGGGGGGTTTTCATTGTATTCATTTTTTTATGCAAATTTAAAATCAAACAAAATCTATTTTTTCTGCTCATATCATTATAATATTCATATATTACATAAAAAAAAAAATTCTAAACATATAAACACATAACATCTTATAAACTATTTTTTCTGAACATATAATATAATATCATAAAATTTAATTTGATTTTGCAGTAAAAATTTTTCCCTCTTGCCAATATGAATGAAGGGTAAAATATCTTTAACAAATAATAGAAAATTATGGAAAAGATTTTTAACAATTGTCATTTCAATAATATTTGTTTGAATAAAAATATTCAATCTTTTTTTTTTCCATGTAAGCCAAACAAGAGTTAAGCTAAATTCACAACCAGGTGTGTTAACAGGGATTAAAAAATGTAACCAGATTTCTGTGAAAGAAAATGTCAAAAACAGGTTTATAGTTTTTGCAAGTGTCCACCCACGTCCCTATTGGCAAATGCATGAAAAGTTTGTTTATTTTAAATCTGCCTTTTGAAATGTTTGTTTTGTACGCTTTTATTTTATTTAATATTTAAAAAACATTTTATATTTATAGGGTAAGTTTTTATGATAATACACGGCCTAAGATCAAAAACAGGTCATAAGATCAAAAACTGGTCATGATTAAAAAAAAAAACACAAGTGGAAAACACAATCACTGAACAACAGCCCCTCAAAGAGTGTAAGTGCCTAGGAAGTGAGGTCACAAGACGTGGCAATTGTGAAAGTGAGGATGTCTTCTAAGATGGTACTCTATGCTGGAAGACCACTATCACATTAAAATGGAAACTAGAAAGCAAATGCATACGAAGCTCCCATAGAATATTCTGATGAAAGACGATGCAATGAAGAATTGAAATGTCAATCAAGAGTAACAACTACTGTGGTAAAAAAAACGCATTAATTGAAGATAATTACCGGAGACCGCTTTAATATATTTGTGAATACCACCAAGCCAGGACACAAAACTATGAAAGACCCAAATATAGCTGGTGCAATATAAAAAGAGAGGTAGCTTTGGAAAAGAAAGCTGACCCTTTACAAGGCTTCCCAAGAGGCAGTCACTCGGCAAAAGTAGCATTCCTTGACCAGTAAATCATTATTTTTCAAGTCATTAAGAGCCATCTGAGCAGAATTGCAGAGAAGATAGATTGAATAGAATGACACTTACTTGGCAGTTATGAAAAGACATGTAATATGTATAATTTTTAAAACATTCCAATGTATTACATTAATAATTAGTGCTGGAAGTTCTCAAACTTTTTATCGCAGTGACCCCTTGATAGAATCTGCAAAGTTGTTGCAGCCCACATTTATTTTTTAATTTAAGATGAAAGGTGTTACCTAAAAGTATAAGACAAAGATTTATATTTTTTAAATAAAAACTACAAAAATTTCTGGTATTTTGATACACGATCCTCTTGGGTGCCCAGACCCACAGGCTGAGAACCACTAAATTAGTGCAGGAATCATATTTAAATAAATATATCACTATCAAATGTAACAAATGCAACTACATGGTTTCAATGATCTCTAAATCTTGACTTCAAGATGTACTTAGTCCAACAGACTCCAATGAGTTTCACTTATGATCAGGTCCTTGGTCTTTCTGATTTAGATATTCTGCAGGTTTAAAAAAAAAAATTAATTTTAGATCAGAGTATGCAGTACGGTAAATGTTTGTAGTTTGTTTATAACTTAATTTTGATTATGCACTTTACAATTATGGAATTCTATAAGCAGCCCAGCATAAAGTTATAGGGTAAACAGTTTTAAATTGAAGCCTACATGAAAAAATTTTGGTTAGTTAGAACATTAATATTTAACTTTTCATATTTTATTTTTTACACTTTGTTTTTTAAGGGTCTTTAATTTATTTTAAGTAAAGATTTATATTTGCTTTAAACCCTGGAGCTTACAGCAGCTGGTGAGTTGTTTTATCTCTTGATAACAATGGTTGGTGCTGGCTGATCTATTGTTTAAATGGTTGATTCATTCTTGGCTGGTGTTGGGTCATCCAGTTGGGTAGCATTTAAGTTTCTTTTATAGCAGAATCTAGAAAACAATTTGAAAGCAATTAAAATTTTAGGATATTAATAAAGGTTTAAAATAGGTATTCTAAATTAAAATTTCATAATGAGATTAAATAAAAATCACCATTCCCTGTAAATAGAGCTTGGCTTAATCAAAACAGAACCATGAATTTCAATTATTCATCTCCAATTTTAAGAAATTTATAAATTTGTTTAACTCCAGAACAGGGTCAATTTTGAGACCACATTTAAGTGTTGTTTTGAAACCCGCTGTCTTCTAAAATAAGTAAGTTTGAATTTCAAACCTCTTGCACACACACCCAGTTATACATAAAACAACTCCATTTTTTCAGGGTTGTCACAAGTATGTAAATACAAATTTTATTGATAAAAAAACGGGCTGATGCACAACTTCACAAAATATTAAAATGGAGACAAAAAGTCAATTTTAGTTCAGTTTTTAAAAAATCATTAAAAAATCATTAAAAAATCAATCAATTAAGCTCTATTGAAAATAAAAAAATTTTTCTGGCATCCGTCCGTCACAATGTGACGATGGTGTGGGCTTAGCAGGATAAAATCCACAAGGCATGGGATTATTCTTTCAAGGATTATAAGCTGGTTCCCAACAGCAAATCGCCTCTCACCACACCGCTGGATAACCCAATGAAACATCATGTCAATATACAGCTTGGCACCAGTGGCGTCGCAGGAGTTGTCGGAATGTTTCATTGTATCAATGATATCCGGGACTCCATTTCTTGACTGGGCTTTGGCTGGAATTGATCTCCCAACCACCCTCTTGAGATTTTGCTCAGTTTAGACCACTCGGCCACCCGAAAATATAGGAGTCAAATAAAGGGTAATTTAAAGTGAATCAATGTAATGTTATCAGACAAAGGTGAAAACAATAAAATATTTTATAAAAAATTATTTCAGCAAGGCATG
The DNA here is from genome assembly GCA_964033795.1 of Lymnaea stagnalis. Lineage (NCBI taxonomy): Eukaryota > Metazoa > Mollusca > Gastropoda > Lymnaeidae > Lymnaea > Lymnaea stagnalis. Next base: position 51,121 of record CAXITT010000753.1, on the reverse strand, counting down.
TTCACAAAAACTAAAGAATTTAATGGACTTTCAAAAATTCATTAAAAATTAACGAAGTAAGATATCTTGACAAATTTTACACACTATTGGAGAACATCTTCATATTTATAATAATAAATCACCAGGTGAAAGTTTAGGAAACAAAATTCTGCTCAAGATAAATCATAAAAATGGGTATTTTCAAATAGAAAATTTAGAATTTCCAGCACTCATATATTTATAAAAAGTAATAGAAAATCTTTAGGAACCATTAACTATGAATTAGTAATGAAAATCAATTTACAACAGGTGATCAACTAGGATTATCTCAGCAAGGCATCTTCACAATCATGAAACTATTTCAAATAATTTTTCAAAATTATAAAAAAATTAAGTACAAGAATTTATTGAAATTTTTTGTCAAACAACTTCATAGCTGCTGTCCTATCAGACATAGTACTTGTTATTTTTATTAACATATTTTTATTAGTCTCATCAGAAGTTCTGTTAGTAAAAGTATCATAATTAACTGACAGATTTTTAAACCAATTTTTGGTTATATCTAAAAGAGTATCTGCATCTTCTGTCGCAACGGGTGTAAATTCTAGAAAATAAGATTTGTCTAAATCTTCAGTAAGCTGATGGCCAACAATCTTCTTGCGGTCTCTAGAAGTCCCATCACAGTGTAATGCACATGATTGAGAATGTAAGTTTAGCCTCAGCTACTTGAAAATTACTTGTGGCATACAACCCCCCCCCCCCCCCCCCCCCATCAAGCACATTAATACATGTTGGAGTTGAGGGAAAATCATTAAAAACATGATGAAAAATCTATCTGAACACAATGTCAAGGACATTCGAAACATTCACAGCAGCAGCTTTTCCATCACAAATAAGACCAATAAAAGCAATTCCAGGTCAACGACAACCTGATTTATTATTTTCATAGGTGTAAAAACAAAATTTGAAAAATTTCTACAATTAATAGCACAACTTTCAGAAATAAAATTGAAGTCTGTATCCTTGTTGAGGAAGTCCTCCAGGATGCCAGGTTCCAATGCCTTATCTGCATAGGACTGTCTCACAGTGTCTATCATGTACCCAAAACAAATGTTGGACCTATTCATCTCCATGGTGTTAGGAAAAATGTCTGCAATCCACTTGCCTAAAATCTGTTAATAAGAGCATTTTATTTTTATTAGTCCCAGAATTAGTATGGCTAGCAAACATTCATATTATTATTAAAATATTCATTTCAATCAATTTTTTATTTTTTTTGTTTAAATTGTGTTTTTAATCATAAATGAAATATTTACTATCCATTTTTTAAATGAATCTACTAAAAAAATCATTGTATAATTTGCTAATTTTATTACATAAATAATTTTTAGAATACCTTATTGCCTTATTCTTAGAAACTGTTGCTAAGGAATGTAAACAATGCAGTCGGCACTGATTATTATGATATATTTCATCCTAAAGGACATGAAATTTGACATCTATGTGTGTTGTACAAAAATTAATTATTTGACAATAATTTTTTTTTTGTCATAATGGTTTTTAGACGGTATTTGAAGTATTAAAAACTGGAAATTAAAGTAAGTATATATTTTATATTCATTTCATCCCTAACAGTTGCATATAGGTCTATAATATTAGTTCTTCTTTTACATCATTCACAGGCTAGGCTTGTATGAGGTTCGAGATGATGAACTACCTGTTCCTACTCCTAAGTTTTCCCCCAGCCAGAAAGCCAGGCTGACATGTGTGGGAAGAAATGTCATCATAACATGGATACAATGACCCAGTGTATCTGCATCCTAAAATCTAAGCAAGGATTTTTCAAGATATATTTCACACTGAATTTGGTCAAAACATTTGTAAAATACACCTAATTCAACTACCATGGGACCTTCTAAACCTTCCATCAACTGTGGTTTGTTCATATTTCAACAAAATACCAATTTTACACATTTCTAGGACCACATGTCAACTGTACAAGTCCTGAGTGGACAAAAATACTCATCAACCGCAACAATGTTTCATTACTACCATGAATTTTTGGACTCACGCCTTATTCCCAAAAATAGATTTATTCAAATAAGACATTCTTCAAAGTTTCTAATATTGCAACAGAAAATGAGTACATGTTTTGTAATGTCACTAGAAATCTCTAAGAAAAACATGCAAAATTCAAGGAATGTAAAGAGTTAACATATGCATAAATATAAAATAAAATATAAATAAACATTTAAACATTTGATTTATATAATTATGCAATCCTTAAAAGTATTCCTACTCGTAAATTAAATACAGGGAACTTAAAAATAAGGCTGGCTGATTATGTGGAAGAAACTTATGAAACATGGGAACATTTAATGATAAGCCAAGAAGTGCCGACACTAAATGACGAATACAAAAAAATAAAAGGCTTCTTTTAAGATAAATAAGAATAAATTGTATGAATTAATGTTTTAACTTACCTATGGCAGCTTTTAAATCCATGGAAAAAGCACTAACTTTGGTAAAATGGCTTATACAAAACAGTCAGCTTGTTCAACTTGTGATTTTCTTACACGCACATGTTCAATGACCGATCACGACAAAATTTTTTAAATAGGAATTTGACGTATTTCCAAAGCTAGCCGGGTTTGTGCCATAAATTGGGCATTCCCAAAATAGCAACAGTTTTATTATAAAATGGCTTGGCTTTGATAAAATGAATTTTTGCAAGCTGTAAAATGATGGTGACAGCTAGAAAATCCATTTTTAATTCTAAAATTAAAGTTATTAAACAAATTTTTTTATTTTTCATCTTGCAAACCTATATCAGAATAAAGATCAACATCAGTACAGTCTAAATCCATTGTTTCCAGTCCAACAAATATGATGGCCGGTTAGAGCGACCATATTAAAAAAAGAAAAAAATTCACTGGAAAGCAAAATTCTCAGCGGCTCATCTAGAATACAGTACCTAATTAAAAGCAGCATAAAATATATATAACATTTTCCATTTAAATATTTTTAAAATTTAAGATGAACTAACATGGTATATTTTTGTCCATGATGAAGATTAGAGCCTACTTCAGACAAGATTCCACATTAGACATGAGTCCACTTCAGACAAGAGTCCACTTGTAAGAAATCTATAAATATTGGCTTGTCTTGTAAGCATAGCTTCTTCTTGAATTAACTATAAGAAGAAAATAAAGAGATTATACTTAAAAAACATATTTATACAAGAATTTATAAATTTGAAAAACTGTTGAAATATTTGGTTGTGCTGATATGCAGCTAGGGTGGTGTGCTCATAGGCAGCTAGGGTGGTGTGTTCATAGGCAGCTAGGGTGGTGTGTTCATAGGCAGCTAGGGTGGTGTGCTCATAGGCAGCTAGGGTGGTGTGTTCATAGGCAGCTAGGGTGGTGTGTTCATAGGCAGCTAGGGAGGTGTGCTTCCTCCAAAATAATTTTTAAAGAAATAATTTCTTAGTTTTGTCCCAATAAGTTGTGCAATGAAATGGAAGGATTGTTTCCCTAAATTTGAGTTAATGATTTGGAAAAAGAGATAGGAGTTCCCCATAAATTTGAGTTAACAATTTGGCCAAAACAAGAGTTTCCCCATAAAATTGAGCTAATGATTTGGCCAAAATGGTCATTGACTTCTTATTAATATTTTTTTTTGTTTTTTGTTTTCTTTTTTTTGTTACTAAATATAGTCATGAAACGAAACTCTCGAATCAAATGATCAGACATTTTAAATGATGAATGAATAAAATGTTCATACATAACCTACAAATAATAATTATAAATTGCCCAAAATATTACCAATTAATTTTCCACAACTTTTTAAATGTGTCAAATTAAATCAAGAAAGATACACACACAAAAAAAAAAAAGCCTTAGCAAATACAATCTCTTCATATATGTAAAGAAGGAGCTAAAGTAGATGTGTAACACTCAGTCAAAAGCTTGAAAAATAAAATTCCCCAAAGGTGCACCAGACTGTGTGCAAATTTTATTTCAGTATGCCTAGTCAACTTCAGATATTATAATTAAAAGGTTATTCTCTTAATAACCTTATTATTTTTATCATGATTATTACTATCCATTCATTTTTATATTTAATTAAAATTTGAATAACAATGACATAGCTTAATTTAGACTATATTTTTCTTTTATTATTTTTAAAAAAAATAACTACATTTTAAAATTGAGTGATGCCCCGTTGCTTATGCAGGAGAGCAAACTGGTCAAGGATGAGTAAATTCAATTTCCTTTTATCTATAGTCATGAAATGTCAATAATATCTTGAATAAAAAAAGTATATCAAGTTTTATATCTATTAAATAAAAAATGGAAATTAAAATTGATATTATAAACAAGAAATAGATCATATATTTTATCAAATGTATTAAATTGACAAGTAGAGCCACATATGAGCTGCAGAAACCACCATATTTAATATAGCTACCTTGTGAGTCAACAAGGAAGGACCACCTGATTGACTATCTCATCAAAACATTTCTCAAACCTTTGTTGTTGCTGTTCATTCCTTAACATGAGGGAGCTGCTCTCCACCTACACCATCTTCAATCTCTTCAGTGAAAGTTTAGTTTGTCTTGGACCTGCAAGATAAACCAACTATGATAAGAGCTGTAGACTGGCATTATTAATAATTTAGTAACATTGCTGAAACAATGGTAGGGCAACATAGATGCAGATGAATGGGGCAACATAGATGCAGATGAATGGGGCAACATAGATGCAGATGAGTTGGGTAGCATAGCTGATGGAATGGTGGGGCAACACAGATGTAGATGAATTGGGCAACATACATGTAGAAGAGTGGGGAAAATATAGCTGTAGAATAATAGGCCATCAATTTTAATAAATTAATTTTAAAATTAAAAGGTGCAAATTATACTTTTATTATTTTCATTTTTTATCCATTAATTTTTAAAAAAGTTGGAGCTTGGCTCAGTAAGAAATTTTAGCAGCTCGAGATCCAGGCAAAAAAGACTGCCCCAGAGCGCAGATTCCAAACCCCTGATTACAAGTAACAATTAGAAATTAAACATTCCAAAATTAACTCCTCACTTGTGTTAACATAATATATGTATGTCTGAATGTCCCCTTACTTTAATTAAAGAATTCAACTTTTTTCATTATTAAATTTACTGTATGTCAATTATTAAATTGTTGTTCTGGGGCTACCCTTTAGATATACTTTTTACTAATATCCAAAGAAAAGATAAAATCTTATATACTCAGTTTCATACTGGTCCATTATTATGATAATAGTAATACTACTAATAACTCATATTGGCTAAAGTTAATTAAGAATACCGTATCAAACTTATCTTGATAGGTCTACTACTTCTAGTCATAACCATAGCATAGTTGTTTTTTTTTTGTATGTGTGTTCAATTTCTGTTTAGTGCTTTTTTTAGCTAGGCCATAGACCTATAAATGCAATATTATATATTAATAATATTATTAAGTTAATAATTAACCTAGGCCACTGGTCCGCAAACTGATTATTAGTCGAAAGAGCCAAAAATTAGCAGCAGGACGATAAACATTCTTTTGAGAGCCAAAGTTCTTTTTAGAACCTGTCAAGAAACATGTTTTTCTGAGTCAAAACCGATTTGTGGACGGCTGGCCGAGCGTAACTCAGGTCGCAAATGGCTATATTATTACTATAAAATATAAAAAAACAGTTTAGGCCTACCCTAATATTAATAGATAGCCTAATGAAATAAAGTATATATTATTACTATAAGTATTTCTATTATTATAATTATGCATTAGGCAAATTTTTGTTATTCCTTATCCCAATTTATTATAACTCAGCATAGTGTTACATACTTGTCACTACTGTCACAAAGTTGACTTAGTCCTAGGTCCTAGACATCCGTTCATAAGGGCATTTTTATGGGAATCGCTATTTACAGTAGGTCTATTCAGTGTGAATGTTATAATAGTTATTTTTCATAAATTTGAACAATTTCATTTTTCTATGCTATGAATAGGCCTACTTTTAGCTATGAGTATGAGTTCAATTACTATATACTAAATAGGCCTATTATTATTATTTAATAAGTCATTATATATTGTGAATATGGCGTCTATAATTTTATAATAATAGTAAAGACTAAAGACTAGTAAAGAGAGCAAGTACTGTAAAGTATTATTATTCTTAAAGTAAATTTAGCAGGTTAAAAACCTTACCATTTAAATTCTCATGGCCCATCATCTGAGCAATCCTTCAGGCCTCGGCTCATAAAACTTCAATTATGTCATGTTTTTGGTTATCAGAAGTGGTATTTAATCTTTGAAGGTGTGAGAATCTTGACCATGAGGTGTTTTTTTTTAACATTTCCCCCAGATGTACTGCAATAGTGGGGTAGTCAGTCTTCAAATTCAAAGTGTTCCCCTTCGGGTATCTTGGCTCTCTTTATTGTTTTTACTGATCCCCCGACCCAGGCTGAAAAACAAGCGAGATGTCGTGTTCACACACCAGGATTGTTAACCGGGCAGGATAACAACAGACACTACATCCAGATCTTAGCCAAAAGGGCAAGAGAGGGAATTGGATTGTTATTTTGGCCTTGTGGCTCTCTTTATTGTTCTTAGCCAACACCCCGACCCAGGCTGAAAACCAAGTGATAGGCCTATATTATGTTCACCAAACCAGTTTTGTAAACCGGTGGGAAAAGTACAGACGTCACATCCTGATCTTAGCCAATAGGCCGAGGAGAAGGATTGGATTGTTATGTTGGCCTTGTGGCTCTCTTTATTGTTCTTACCCAACACCCCGACCCAGGCTGAAAATCAAGTGATAGGCCTACATTATGTTCACCCAAACCAGTTCTGTAAACCGTTGGGATAAGTACAGACGTCACATCCTGATCTTAGCCAATAGGCCGAGGAGAAAGATTGGATTGATATTTTGGCCTTGTGGCTCTCTTTATTGTTCTTACCCAACACCCCGACCAAGGCTGAAAATCAAGTGATAGGCCTATATTATGTTCACCCAAACCAGTTTTGTAAACCGGCGGGATAAGTACAGACGTCACATCCTGATCTTAGCCAATAGGCAGAGGAGAAGGATTGGATTGTTATGTTGGCCTTGTGGCTCTCTTTATTGTTCTTACCAATCATCCTGACCCAGGCTGAAAAATAAACAAGTGATATGTCATGTTCACCCAAACCAGTTTTGTAAACCGGCAGCGGCAGAAGAACTGATAATACATCCTGATCTTAGCCAACAGGCAATCTGATTGTTTTGCTATCTTGTCCGCCTTGTGGCTCTCTTTATGATTATGTCTATGTTCTTACCCATCGCCCCGACCCAGGCTGAAAAACAAGCGAGATACCATGTTCACACAACCAGGTTTGGTAACCCGGCAGGATAAAAACAGACACTACAGCCTGATCTTAGCCAACAGGCCGAGGAGAGGGAATTGGATTGTTATTTTGGCCTTGTGGCTCTCTTTATTGCTCTTACCAATCGTTCTGACCCAGGCTGAAAATCAAGTGATTTGACATGTTCACCCAAACTAGTTTTGTAAACCGGCGGCGGGACAAGAACTGACACTACATCCCGATCTTAGCCAACAGGCCGAGAGGCAATCGTATACTTCTCTCTGGACTTATCAACCCATACTAGTCTAAACCATGTCGTTTTTCCTAATATCGTAGTGCAATTTAATTTTAATGGTTGCCATTTTGAAAAAGACTGCTGCCAGGGCTGCCACTCACTTTTTTCAAATTTCCCAAGATTTGGTGAACAAATTTCCCAAGATTTCCCAAGATCATACAAATATATAAGAGTTTTTTTTTTAAAGGGGGGTTTTCTATGTAATTAATGTAATAATAGATTGAATCAATGCCCCTGAAAAACATGGTATATTAATGGACTGAAATTTATTGAAAAAGACATTTAAAACATGTTTATCACATTAAAAAAAAAATTGTTTTTTAAAAAATAATTTATAATCCAAAATATCAATACCCACTGGAGTTAGGCTACTAAATATTACCTCCGAATTCTCTGATAAAAATATAATCTACAATACATGTGTAATAGAAGTCACTTGGAAAAAAAAAGCATACAAGGCTAATCAACACAGAATTCCTTTTACAAAGGCAAAAGTTTCTTCATCAAAAAATGATTTTTTATTATTGTAAATCTGTTGATTACAAGTGGGGTTTGCAAAGCAATTAAGCAAAATTTATTAATAATAATTGTAGTTAAAATGGATTGATATTACGATGAAAACAATAAGTGTTTTATTTTTTCTTGTAAAATTTACATTATAACGATTTTTTCACAAAAAAAAAAATACTTTTAAAGGAATTGTTCATTTATAATCCTACAACGTAGGCCTATACTGCCTATACTATTAATATCTTAGTTACCCGTGTTTCAATCCACAAATATTTTTTCTAATTGATGAAAATTAGGCTGGATTTTTTACAGATGCATTATATTTTGAACACATTGTAGAAGTAATTGAAATAATAAAATTCTACTATGGCATGGATTCTTGATTGAACACTATCGTTCACTCTTTGGCTTGTACTGTTTTTCGTATGGTTGCTAATGTCTAAGAGCATAATGATAAAGTTTCCGAGCCTACCCCCCCCCCCATTTAATAAACATTCAAAACCTGGATGTAATTTGTAAATCTTCAATTTTTTTTTTAAAGAGAAAATTGAATTTTTTAAAAAAATTATTAACTTTTTAATAATTCACAATATTAACTTTAAAATCAGAAGAGTTTTTATTTATTTTATGAGTGGATTTAAAAATTAAAACCAGAAAAGAAAATGAAAACAATTAATTTTTTGCCTTGTTACTTTAAAAATTATTTTGCTTTATTTTTACTTTATTTTTTATCAGATATTGTTGCGTTTTTTTTCGAAAAATATAACAAAATTTTCCCCCCAGTTAAGATTTCCCAAGGTTTTGCCTGATTTTCAAAATTATTCCCCAGATCCCAAGGGGGGTCGTGAATTCCCAAGACCTTGGGAAATTTCCCAAGGTGTGGTAGCCCTGACTGCTGCAATGGCAATGTCACGTGAAAAAAAGTCAGGCTGCGATTGGTTATCGCATCTTAAAACTACGTATTTTATCAAATTCTCCCTTTTGTTCAGAATTAAACAACCCTTAAAACACTGTTTTACGAATGAAAACATTATAAAATGTACTATCGAACAATAGGTTGTGGGAGTCAAAATTTGAGAAAAAATGCATACAAGTAACAAGAATCCAAAATAGTACTCCCCCTTCTGAGCCTTCTCCAAGGCTTGCAACCGCACATTTTCTTCACACCCCTGAGCCTGATTATAAAAAATATATATTATATAATTCTACTTCTAAGCGGCCTACCCGCTTTTACACCGCATATGTATTTCCAACAACTATTTAAGAAGAACAAAGGAAAATATCACGCACCAAAAGCACTTGCGATATTTTTTTACTTTTTTTTTCTTTGAAAAATCTCATTTAGCGCAGTTATAGGGAATTTTCTTTCGTGAACTCACTATCATCATGTCATCATATTTCCTTTCTTGTTCTCTTTGAAAAGCAGATTCTGGGGTGTTTGGGAAGGGATGAGGCAGAAAATTTGATAGAATGTGTTGTCATCGGCATCTAGCAGGGACGTCAATTGGGTAGGGTAGGGTTGGGAATTCCCCCCCCCCCCTTGAATTTGCAGGTTTTATTTAAATTGCTATCAGTTATAGGGAATTTTCTTTCGTGAACTCACTATCATCATGTCATCATATTTCCTTTCTTGGGTAGGGTGAGGTGGGGAATTCCCCCCCCCCCCCCCCTTGAATTTGCAGGTTTTATTTAAATTGCTATGTACTGAAACAAGAAACCAGCCGCCGAAGCCCCCTTTTTAAAAGACATTAATGACAACTTGCAACAATACATATTTTTTTAATCAACCAGGAGGTTTTGTTTTAATTATATGTACTGATGTGGACAACTGCATGTGCAAGAAATAATTTGGCTTCAGTCTTCAGAATGACAGTAGGTTTTGCTTACCTAAATACATTTGTAAATCTCAGAGTTACTATTTGAGTTTATAATACTAAATGGTTGTGAAGATTCGAAGTAGAACATGAGGGGTGGGGTGGGGAAACGGAGGATACTGGAGTGCTCAGCGAAAATGAATAATTTGAGTAATAAATAAAAATCAATGAGAAGTTGTGAGTTTCAAATTTTGTTGTTTTTATATATATTTGAAATATTTGTTTTGATATAAAAAAAATGTTCAAGGATAAAGTAACAATGCAACAGAGACGAAATCATGCATTGATCAATATACACAATATTATTTCATGCAGAAAAAACTGCATTAAAATGCTTTTCCTTTGAATTTATCTTGCATTTTAATTTTCAAAATATTTTTTAAGGTGTACAATTGCTAATTTATTATGATAGCAAAGCAACCTTCAGGTCACATGTGAGCAAACTTCATCATGAGAGAAGAATCTGTGTATTCAAATGGTATAGTATAGGACAGTGGTTGGCAAAATGCGGCTCGCGAGCCACATGCGGCTCTTTAGCGACCTGAGTGCGGGTCGGCCAGTCGCTCACAAATCGGTTTTGATTCCGAAAAACATTGCACATTACCTAATAATAATGGGAGTTTTTACTAATAAAAATATGTTATGTATTTGATAATGTCGTCTAACCATATGTAATCAATTTGTTAAATATACAGATCATCAAATATATCGAGCTTAGCGATATTTCATAGATTCCACTAATTGTAATTGGTTAAAGGCACCAGATACTAATCTTTTTAAAACTGTTTCAAAAAGACAATTTAGTCCTTTTAATTAAAAAAAAAAATATTTAGAATGTTGTCATTTTGCTCAAGAGGGGCACTTGAGTTTCCTCGAGGGGCAGTACACCCCCCTCACCCTTCCCCGCGGAGATATGCCTGAAAGAAACACTCCTGGACAGGATACTTAGAAAGGATGCCAAATGACAGAGGCGTGAAAGGCAGACCTAGGCTTAGATGAGTGGATGGAGTGGAAAAAGATCTACAACAGCTATGAATCCAAGCATGGAAAAGAAAAGCACTACTTAAAGTATGAGTGGAAGGAAGTAGTAGGGCAGGCCAAAGCCCTACATGGGCTGTAGCGCCGCATGGATGGATGGAATAATTTCTCTAAAAAATAAAGTCCGTTACACACGTGAATATTTTTCTATCATGTCGCAAGAGAAGCGAGGCAAAAGTTAAATTTTTAATGAAGACATCAATATATTTAATTTCTTTAGTATTAACGACATTTAAAATCGTATATGAATTCCGTGTTGTTTATATAAGAACATGATTTTACAATTTTTTTTAAATTAAAAATTTTTTTTTTTCCTTTTATTTTTTTTTCTAAATTAAATTAAAAATTGAATATTAATATTAATATATATATATTTATATATATTCAGGTGCGAAAAGGGGTGACGGGACCTTATTTTGTAGCAGACTTCCAAAACCCCACTGATGTAAGAAATGTAAATATCAATACATAGTACGTCTTTTTAAAATAAAGAAAGTCTGAATAACTCTTTCTTAATCTACATTTCAAAGGTTTACAATATTGTCTTTCTTTGTTGTTGGTTTTTTTTTTTTTTTTTTTTTTGGTTTTTTTTTTTTTTTTTTAGGATACAAAACATCAAAACCCGACTTAGTTAAAGACGTAAAAAAATGTATTGTTTGATGTTAAGACTTTGCAATAGCAGGTAGAAAGAAGCGCAAAGTGCATTCCATTAATATCCCGGTAACACCGTGTCGTATCTTCTAGTGTTTTATAAAAATACAATTGAGCTAATTTAGAGAGAAACAATTAATAACAAAACAAATAAGATAAATTAAAATCAACACCAAAAAATATGTGTGAAATATTTCAAATTAATTCTAATTATAAAAAATCCAAATCCTGTCCTCCCCCCCCCCCGAAAAAACCCACAAAAAACTCCCAACAAAACAACATCACCGACAACACCACCACCAACACGACCAACAACAACACCACCATCTTTTTGATAGAAAACGGCACTATAAATGATCATTGCCGTTGAACACAATTAAAATAAATAAATTATATCTTAAACTTTGAAATGGAATGAAATCATTATTGATCACAAATAATCACTTCAAAGAAAGCATATGGTCTTTGGGTTGACCAATCCTTTTATAGAGCGAACTATTTATTGTATGGTAAAGGGAACTCTTACAATGAAATGTTGTGAAGAACATTTATTTAAGTTGATTCCCTTAGATATAATAAATTTAAGTGGGGTGGGAAAGGCTACCAATTTTTTGCTTCTTTTTAATCAGCCAACTTATAGCAACTTTTTTTGTAATATGTCTCATGTTTAGCTATGAGCTGAGCTATATTATTATGTTCTAACATAAATAAATAGTATATAGTTGCCTTGACAGCGACGGCCATCTTGAAAATAACACCAATTCGTAGAGTTCTAAAAAAAAAAAAAAAAAAAAAAAAAAAAAAAAAAAAAAATAAAAAAAAATATTAAAAAATAACTTAAAAAAAAACATAAAAAAATAATAAAAAAAAAAAAAAAAAGTTAAAAAAAAAAAAAAAAAAAAAAAAAAAAAAAAAAAAAATTTGTTGAGATTTTTCAAATTTGCCTTGTCAAAAACGCTTAAAAATTATTATCCTAGGAAAATAAATGTTTAAAAAATAAAAAAAAACAAAAAAAAAAAACAACAAAACATTAATTGACCAAATTGACCTTGGTTGATCTCATTACCCACAAAATAGTTAAAGAAAGATACACACCTAATTTTATCACCCTAGCCCAGTGGTCGGCAAACTCATGAGCCAAGAGAGCAAAAAATCAGCAGCAGGACGATTAAAAATTTATTGAGAGCCATATTTCTTGTCAAGAACCATGTTCTTCCGAGTCTAAATCGATTTGTGGACGACTCTCCGAGCCGCGATTTGATGACCTCTGCTCTAGCTTGTATATTAGCTGAGATTTTAAAAATCAACATAAAAAAAAAAAAACACCCAAAACACACCAGGAAAAAAAAAAACAATTTTGAGAAAAATCAATTTTAAACTTTAAAAGAGAAAAATGTAAAGTTTATTTCAAAAATAAAAGTTTTTTTAAAAATCAGCATCATGGACATGAGGTTTAGTATATTATTATATTAGCTGAGATTTTAAAAATCAACAAAAAAAAAAAAAAACACCCAAAACACACCAGGAAAAAAAAAACAATTTTGAGAAAAATCAATTTTAAACTTTAAAAGAGAAAAATGTAAAGTTTATTTCAAAAATAAAAGTTTTTTTAAAAATCAGCATCATGGACATGAGGTTTAGTATATTATTATTTAACCCTTTTAATGCACCAGAAGCATGTGTTTCACCTTTTCGAACTGCACTCAGATGTTCTTTTCAAAATCACAATTAAAAAAAAAAAAATGATTTTTCATTTTTCGCTGGAATAAAGCTAATTTGTGTTGTTTAAGATTTTTCCCCCTCAGCATTGTAGTAGTGGATATGAGCAAGCATTCTAGTGGTGGATATGAGCAAGCATTCTAGTGGTGGATATGAGCAAGCATTCTAGTGGTGGATATGAACAATCTAACTACTCACATCTAATCAAGGATTTTTTTTATATGGATAGTAAAAGTTGGACCACGATAAAGCTTTAAAATAGATTACATAGACACGAACAGTTTCTGTCGATATAACAAGATATGTTACGCTTTAATTATAATTTGACATAATACACAAGTAAACGTTTTGGCACACATTCCTTCATCAGTATAACAACAAAACAGGTCTTATTAATTGATATGGATAGCATTTGCTATTTTCTTTTGTTATCAGTTGTAAAGAATGGCTTCTATAATAGGCGCTTGGTATGTCCTTATGTAAAGAATGGCTTCTAAAATAGGCGCTTGGTATGTCCTTATGTAAAGAATGGCTTCGATAATAGGCGCTTGGTATGTCCTTATGTAAAGAATGGCTTCTATAATAGGCTCTTGGTATGTCCTTATGTAAAGAATGGCTTCTATAATAGGCGCTTGGTATGTCCTTGTGTAAAGAATGGTTCTATAATAGGCGCTTGGTATGTCCTTATGTAAAGAATGGCTTCTATAATAGGCGCTTGGTATGTCCTTTTGTAAAGAATGGCTTCTATAATAGGCGCTTGGTATGTCCTTATGTAAAGAATGGCTTCTATAATAGGCGCTTGGTATGTCCTTATGTAAAGAATGGTTCTATAATAGGCGCTTGGTATGTCCTTATGTAAAGAATGGTTCTATAATAGGCGCTTGGTATGTCCTTATGTAAAGAATGGTTCTATAATAGGCGCTTGGTATGTCCTTATATAAAGAATGGCTTCTATAATAGGCTCTTGGTATGTCCTTATGTAAAGAATGGCTTCTATAATAGGCGCTTGGTATGTCCTTTTCAGTAAGTCTTTGTTGGTGATGATACTCTATCCAAGGGAAAGTTTGGGTGAAGGTCTGTACTTGATGCGTGATGCTCGCTTTTGTTCTCCATCTTCGGCCCCCTAGAGTAGGAATGTGCAAGTGTTTGGACATAATTTGAATTTGTGTTGAAAATTATTACTTCGGATCATCAGCTTCGGATCATCAGCTTCGGATCAGCTTCGGATCCACCATTTATATCAGTGGTTGTTGCCAATGTTCCCTTTAAGCTGCGTGGCTGCGCAGCTATCTCACAGACGCAAAAGAAAAAAAATGTAATGGTGTAAAACTGTGCACACAACTGTACGATTTTGCACACGAGCCAACGAACGCTAGAGGGAACATTGGTTGTTGCCCAAGTATGTGAAGGCCTCCACTTCTTCCAGTGCATTTCCTGCCAAAGAGATGTGCTCTCGGTTACCTGTTTTTACCCAAAAAAGAATATCGATAAAATATTGTTTTAGCCAATTAATTGTTGCTTTAGTAACTAACATAAGCGTAAACGAATTCCATACCCTGAGACGTTAATTCTTTAAATTTTTTTTTTTTTTTTTTTTTTTAAATTTTTTTTTAAAAATTTTTTNTGCAAGTGTTTGGACATAATTTGAATTTGTGTTGAAAATTATTACTTCGGATCATCAGCTTCGGATCATCAGCTTCGGATCAGCTTCGGATCCACCATTTATATCAGTGGTTGTTGCCAATGTTCCCTTTAAGCTGCGTGGCTGCGCAGCTATCTCACAGACGCAAAAGAAAAAAAATGTAATGGTGTAAAACTGTGCACACAACTGTACGATTTTGCACACGAGCCAACGAACGCTAGAGGGAACATTGGTTGTTGCCCAAGTATGTGAAGGCCTCCACTTCTTCCAGTGCATTTCCTGCCAAAGAGATGTGCTCTCGGTTACCTGTTTTTACCCAAAAAAGAATATCGATAAAATATTGTTTTAGCCAATTAATTGTTGCTTTAGTAACTAACATAAGCGTAAACGAATTCCATACCCTGAGACGTTAATTCTTTAAATTTTTTTTTTTTTTTTTTTTAAAGTTTGATTCAAAAGATTTCTTAAGTGTAAAAAGATAATTCATGAAGCCACTAAGGCGAGAGCAGTTAGTTCCCATATTTTGAAAGGCACAATCAACAAAGACAACCATGATAAATACCATGAACAAGGTGACAGGAGTTATCTTTCATGAATTTTAAACCAAAAATTATATACTATGGGAAGTTACCTCTTTTCTTTAGTGAATCTATTTAATTTCGCCCCCCACCCCCACCCTACTCTTAGACCATAAAACGAAGAGAAGTGACTGGGTGGGGTGAGTTGAGACGAATAGTTTCGGGTTCCCAGGGCTCAGAATGCTGTTTTGGCAATGCGCATTTATTACTAGGTAGCAAAAGTCCACAGAGAATAGAGTCCATTTATTTTTTTTTAAAAACATGTTGTAATGTATTTTCAATGTATAAAAATGATTTACTTTTATAATGTATTCTAGTAAAAATGGTATTTAATCATTACTGGTAATGGTAGCCTATTTTAACTCTTAGTGTTAGCTTTAGGTATCCAGTTCGTCAATCTTTGTCCCCACAGTTTCTCTTTGGTAGTAATTGTAAAGATTGCACTGTGATGAAGTTACATGTTACCTATGCTTAATAAAAATCTTATGTGGAAACAAAAGTCCAGGGCACGTTCTATATTATATATTGTTATAACAAAAATTCATACTAGTTTTCAAAAAGAATATTTGTTCATTGGAGTGCTCAAAGATATTCAAGGCCAATTTAGTTTGTCAGTCTATTGGTGTATATGGGGAGCAAATAGATCAGATTAGAGTGAAATGTACAGTATTGGGTAATATCAAATTCAGCAAGAATTTACTGAAACAAGTTTTGAGGATTGAATATAAGACAAATTAAGTTCTAATTTTAAAATAATAATTTAATAAGTGGAAATATGATTAATATGGTCATTAAAACGTGCACTGATATATTCTACTATAAGAGTTATCTTCAACACCGATATCAAAACAGTTAATATACTGTTATAAAAACTATATACAATCCACAATTTGTTTGCTAATTTAAGCTGCATTTTTAGAAAAATTATAGGTTTTTTAAAATTATTATTTTATATATTTTTTCTTTCTTTCCATTCTTCTTATTGTGTGAATTCTGTGTCAAAATAATNTTTCCAAACTGCATTGAAGAATTTTTATTCTGTAAACGCTGCATTTTTTTATTTTTTTTATAAATGTTGTTGCGTCGCACCGATTCGAGCAGGACATAAATCTGAAAATATCGGAGAGACTACGTGGTAATAATAAAACAACATAAAAACATATCTTATATATATATATATATATATATATATATATATATATATATATATATATATATATAATATAATAAGATTATTTAAAAATCACGCTTCATCCCCAAAGGATCGAAGCGCGGTACATACCACATTGAAGTACAACATTCAACATTACAAAACTACATACAAGAATATCCATTCTAAGTCTTTCATACCTTGCAACCATAAACAACACAGGCCAATATTCATCTAAAAGATAATAGCTAGATAGACAACATCACCCCAGCAGGTGTTTGTGAAAAAGATAAGTCTTCAAATCAGTTTTGAAAGACTCCAGTGTCTGGCTGTTTCTAATAGCAACAGGAAGAGTGTTCCAAATTGTTGGGCCAGCAAATGCGAAAGTGCGCCCATCGTAAGTCTCAAGGCGAACACGTGGTATCGAGAGTTTGCCACTATCAGGTGAGCGGAGTTGTCTAGTGGGTACATAAGGCGTAAGTAGCACTTTGAGATAGGACGGTGTCAGGTCATGCAAGCAGCGGTAGCACAGAGTTGCAATTTTGTGCTCTATGCGAGCGCGGACCGGCAGCCAATGCAACTCTCTCAGAAGTGTTGAGCCGCATTATTCTGTGCTTTTTTAATTTTATCCAGGAGCGTTGCTGGAAGACCCACCATAAAAGCATTGCAATAGTCGCCGCGTCATAGCACGAATGCAGACATCAGCCTCTTCGATGCGTCTAATGTTAAGAAAGGTCTGATACGACTAATTCTGCGTAGCTCTAGGAAATCGCCTTGCAAAGCATGTTAATGTGATTTTCTATAGTTAGTGTTCTGTCTAAGTAGACACCCAGGTTTCACACTGTTTTATCAAATTCTATCTGTATGCCCGAGAGAGTAAGGGTTTGTGTTAGTTATATAGTTTAGCTTTTGAGCGGTAGCAATGGGGATCAGCTCGGTCTTTTCATCGTTCAATTTAAGCTTATTTATGGTCATCCAGTGCTAAACTGACTCCACTGTCTTCTGTGTCATACTAAGAAGCATTATATATTGTTAATAATAAATGGGGTTAAGATGCAATTCTTAGATCATAATATATACCTTATATATGTAAGATGAGATATGCTGACGTAACTCCAAAGAACCGAAAATATTTAAATGCGTTCGGATTCTTAAAAACAATCATCGTTATTTTCTATTATTTTACGGAAATTGAATACATTTAAATGCGCAAACAAATACTATGTATCCACTTTTTATAAAATAAAAGTTTAAGTATTATTATTATAAATTACACATACATTTAAAGTATCAACAATGGAACTATGTTAAGCATTTTATCCGAATGAAAAAGTTATGAATAAAATTATTAATAAAAATATTATGATCTCAGAATTGCATGTTAATCACATTTATCGGGAAAACCCAAACATAGGTTATTTTTAGCGCATTTTTTATTGCGCTGATAATGTTGCGAAATAAAAATAAAAGTAATTTAATCTAAATAAGATACGCAAATGACGTCATAGCGTACATTGCCTCTTTCAGCACATTTGTAAGTTTCTTTGATTTAATGCAACTCAAAGAAAAAAAGTGTTTGTGTTTTTAATTACGTTTTTAAAGTAATTTTTAAATACAATTTTTTTTTTTCTTAAATTTTTTTTTTTTTTTTTTTTGGTGTGTACACAAATAAATTAGAAGGTCTTTTTTCGGCACTCGTCCGTTGTATGAGCTGTCCACGTGAGCAGGCAACATACAGCTGTCCACGTGAGCAGGCAACATACAGCTGTCCACGTGAGCAGGCAACATACAGCTGTCCACGTGAGCAGGCAACAGCCAGCTGTCCACGTGAGAAGCATGGGATTTTAAAATTTAGTCCACACACTTGTAGCGATTGATCCACCCATGCAGTAGCTCTGTTTAAAATTTTTATTTAAATAGCTGACATAAAAAAAATAAATACAATTAAGGCCTCGGCCCTAAACGCTAAATTGTAAAATGGTTGTTCTAATTCAGAAACGTACTTATTATGTCACATACAAAATGAAATGTCGCTATTTATATTAGAGTAAATTCCATCCACATATGCAAAAGCTCTTTTTGAAATTATATTTGTAAAGCTCATATAAGAAAACAATAATTTTGGGGCCCCGGCCCAAAATGGAATATTTCAAAATGGATAACCTCATTTAGAAACCTTTGTGGGCATGCGCACAACAAGTTACCAAAGTTTTATCGCAATCGGATGAATGGCATACGGAAATTATATCTAGCTCATGAAAGAAAAATAAGGGCTTTAGGGCCCCGGCCAAAAAAACGGAATATTTTAAAATGTATGTAATAGTTCATAAAAAATGGCGGGCGTGTACAAAAAGAACCCACAAAAGTTTTATCGCAATCAGATGAATGGTACATGAGAGCGCATACGGGAAATACCTACATACATTAATTGTTGTATATGTATAGATAAAGTTTACCAACTAAAATATATCTTTTACGCAACTATTCAAGTAAGCGTTCTGTCTGCCTGTCTATCTGTCTATCGGTCTGTCCATCTGTCTGTCTGTCTGCCGGTCTTTCCGCCCACCCGTCTGTCCGCCCACTCACTCGCCCGTCCGTCCATCCGTCTGTCTGTCTGTCTGTCTGTCTATCTATCTAAGAAAATCTTAACCCATCCCTATTTTGAAAAAAAAAAAAATATATATATATATATATATATATATTTGTGTAAATTGATTTGTTTTTGATATTCAGCATCGCCTAGCTTTAGTCCCGTCCACTCTCTGATGTTACATTCCAATCCTTTTGTCTGTCTTCCTCTTCTTCTCCCTCCTCTCGCTGTGCCCTGCATGGTTTCTTTGGTGAGCCTTTGTTTTCTTGTCACGTGGCCATACCATTCCAGTTTGCGCTTTTTTACAGTTCCCAGGAGGTTATCTTACGGCCCAATTGCTTGACGAGTTTTTCCTTTGACTTATTTGTTAGCGATATGGTCTCTATAGCAAATGACAAGAATGCTTGTAAAACATCTCATTTCCATCGCCTTTATTTTTCTTTCAAGTTCTGCTATTAATGTCCAGGACTCACAGACATACAAGAAAGTGGAGAGGACTAATGAGAGAATCAGCCTGATTTTGGTGCTGGGAGCTATATTTTTTGTCATTCCATATTATATTAAGCATCTTTAATCTTTTGTGGTCTGGGCAATCCTGGAAATCAGTTCGGGCTTGGGGCCTTCTTCCAAGACTATTGCTCTTAGGTACTTGAAGCTTCCTACTGTCTCTAATCTTTCCTCCCCGACCTTGATTTCAGATAGATTAAATAAATAAATGAACATTTTCATTGGAATCATGATTTTTATTGGTCCCATTTAAAAAATAATTTTAATCCATCATTGAAATGTTTGCCGTAATTTAAGTCAAGTATTCAAAAAGGTACTTAAACCACTATTCCAAGAAGTACTAGTTCAAATATTCCAAGAATTGCTAGTTTAAATATTCCAAGAAGTACTTGTTCAAATATTCCAAGAAGTACTAGTTCAACTATTCCAAGAAGTGCTAGTTCAAATATTCCAAGAAGTGCTTGTTCAAATATTCCAAGAAGTGCTAGTTCAAATATTCCAAGAGGTGCTAGTTCAAATATTCCAAGAAGTACTAGTTCAAATATTCCAAGAAGGGCTAGTTTAAATATACAAAGTTAAAAAAAAATGAAAGTCTGAATGAGTAGTTCTCAGACTTTTTTGGCCACTGCCCCCCTGGAGCTATAACCTCTATTGCCCCCCCCCACCTCCCACCCCCAACCAACTGCGCAACTGCTTTTACCATATTACAGTGCTCGGCAAACTCATTAGTCAAAAGAGCCAAAAATCAGCATCAGGACGACTAAAAAAATTGTGGGAGCCAAATTTCTTTTCAATAACCTGCCAAGAACCATGTTTTTCGGATTAAAAACCCGATTAGTGGCCGACTGGCGGAACTCCAATCAGATTGTTAAGGAGCCGCATGCGGTTCGCGAGCCGCGATTTGCCGACCACTGACCTATTATAAGCATTATTCAGACCAGGTGGCCCATTTTCCTTTTAGGTACATAAAAAAACGAAATAGTAAAAAAAATAATAATTTAAAAAAAAACCCCACATATTTTTAAATGGAAGCGGCAGCTGTGGATTAACATGCTAATTATTAGGGCTTGTTTTGTAATGAATCGGTTGTGAAATTTTCTCAATTTTTTTTTGACTGCCATTCTATCTGATGCTGGAGAGGCCCCTCTCTAGATTGCAAAATCAATACAGCCGTGCTATATTGAAATTATTTCAAATGGATAAAATGAAAGCAATTTATTTCAGAGATATTCCACGTGCTAATAATAACTTTAGAGGTGATGGTTAACAAAAGAATCAGATATTGACCAGTTTAGCCCTAAGCTCAATTCATTTGGAAAGTGTGAAAATCTAACAGAAAAGACAAATATTGGATCCCAAAGACCTAAACTAAAGAGATTTACAGACGTTTTTATGTTCTTTAACCAGGCCTGCACAACTCAAAATGTAAGGCGGGCCATACTACTTTATGAAAAATTTGTGCGCGCCATAACACTGTTTGAAAAACTTTTGCGGGCCGAAAGACAATAGGACAGGTGGGGGGGGGGAGCTGTTAAGAAAATAATGAGAAATTAGAATATTTCGTCACTCCGTGGGCCGCAAAGTGGGTGCTGGCGGGCCGCAAAGTGGGTGCTGGCGGGCAGCAAAGTGGGTGCTGGCGGGGCGTATTTTGTGCAGCCATGTTCTTAAGTAGTAATCAATAAACAAAATGGATTGAATAACCAATTGAAAAGGAATTTTTGAACTAATTTCATACCTCCCTCCTTGTATTTTAGATGACAGAAATTTGAAGGCGATGAATGAAAAAAAAAACTTGACCCATGTTAGGATGTTCACCCTAAGTACTTATAACTTGATAATTAATGAAGGGATATTTCTTCTAAGTATCTCAAAAAATTGGATATTATGATTGTTTGAACAATGTATGGAGTATTAGGTTGGGTTGAATGTAATAGTTCAGTAGTAACATTTAACTAACTCTGTAAAAGGCAAGGCACAAAACATAATCATATTTCTTTTCACACCGTAAGATACCTTGTCCAATTTATTTTAAGAAAATGTATAATGGTAAGGGTCTCTGAACTCCTTTAGAGGTGTTTTCGTTTTTGATAAGCAAAATGGAATTGCTAAAAATAACTTGACGCTGCAGAAAAATATACTTGACAGTTATAGGTTTAGAGTACAAAGGAAGCTTTTGGGTTGTCCATGAAGAACGTCAGCAGAGACTGCGGGTGGGAGTCATTCAAAAGTGGACAAAAATATACGTGGGGTGGGGGGCCCGGGGGTGGGGGGATATTGCGGACATCTGTTGTATAGCTTCTTTTTTTTCTTTTTTTTTTTGGTTCTAAGATGCTTTAGGCCCACTGCGTGTATTCCTAAGGCTAAGGAGATAAAACCATGGACACACCTGAGCATGTAAAGTTAGCTTTAAGTTCAGCCATAGAATACTATTTTAAATGTGCAAAAAAAAAATGTGTTGAAATTTGTTGAAAGGCGTCGAGTTAAAAGTTTATTTTAGTGAGAAGCACGGCACCAAGAACAGACTTGAAACAAACTATGGCAGAAGCCTTATTTATACTTTAACAATAACATTGTAATCATGTCAGTATCAGTTGAAAGCAACTTTTAAGCTATTAGTTTTCTTATCGAAATGCCAGTCTGACGTGCGGCCACATTACAAGAGTGCATAGAAAGATGTATGCTTCCAGGATCACTGATTGTATCCGAAGTTTGGGCGGCTTATGCCAAATAAGAAATGGTATATATGAAAATATGAACACTCCGTTGTGGTGCAGCAAGAAAATTGTGTAGATGCAGATGACGCTGATGTCCACACACAGAATGTGGGAAACATGTCGATGCGCGCAAAGCGCAAAGTGAAAATACAGTTTGGCACAAGCCGCGAACTTTCCCCTTCATGTTTACATGAATTCATGTTCCGCAACCGTTTTCGCGGAAATCATATTTTTAAAAAAAAACTTCGTTGTCCCCCTTGGAGGGAGAACTATGAATACTTTCAATTTCACACATTAAATTGTTTTAATTCTTCTATTTGAAAAAAAAATAATAAAAAATTCTTAATCTTGTGTTATTTGTGTTATATATGTGCAGAAATGAATAGGTACAATGTCTTAATATATATATTCTTGTTTAAACAGCCCTTCAAGCCGGAAAAAACTGGATTTTTTCCCCTTGGACGAAGCTCAAGTGGTAGACTGCCAATGTGGTGTTAGCCAAACAAAAAATAAATCGGCTTAGGCTGAATATAACTTAATTTACCTGATTGGTGAATAGAAAGACTGGTACATTTACGCGATCTGCGCCGTTGCGTTTCCCACGGCTGCCAGTCGGGTTGTCATAAGCCGGTGAGGTCACAGGTCACGCAACCAAAGTGGCATTCGTGTTTAAAAAAAACAACAAAACAACAAAGTTCAAATACACGTCTGGTAAAATCGAATATCCGTTGAATTTTTCGCTTCTTCCCAACAATTATGAAGTTTTCTTATATTTTACAATAGTACCATGACCTAATGGGACGACATCTCCATACAAACCCGGCTGAAACATCTGCCCTTGTACTCAGTTTCATACCGTCTTACCATTGGCACATTCCTACCGGTCTCCAATAAGACCAGTAGTCAACCAATGTATCTCACCTCATTCGCCTTTACCACAGACGAATCCGATAATGGGCGGTAAATCCAGCAACCATTTGCACACATTTACTCACAATTTTTATACCAAAAACCTAATAGATAGTGGGAATTTAAAAAATTTTTTTTTCGAACTTACCGCGATCGTAGGGCACTGGGGCACCAGTGAAAGTGAGCACGTCACTGGCTGCATGGTCGACGCCTGGTTCCCATCAATCAAACGGTCCGTCTAAGAATCCAACCCTAACAAAACATGACAATACACAACACATTACAATTTACAAACTTAAAACTTCCGGTGAATATTTTGCCTAACTTAACACGGCTGACCCACAAAAGACTAGTTACTATTTTTAGACGTTGACCTCATCGTTTTTGACCCACGAAATAAGTAAGGCTAGCGTTTTGAATGACAAGTCATGAACATTAACACCCCCCCCCCCCACCCACTCCCCGGTTTTGTCTTTTAAAAAGTAGAAATCTCTTTTTAGACTGTGACCTCATCGTTTTTTGACCCACGAAATAAGTAAGGCTAGCGTTTTGAAAGACAAGTCATGAACATTAACACCCCCCCCCCCCACCCACTCCCCGGTTTTGTCTTTTAAAAAGTAGAAATCTCTTAAATCTCTCGCTGTTTTAACATTGGTTTTCCTCCCGAATGTGGAGCGCAAAAATGATTGAATGTGAAGTCACTCTTTGAGTCGCATCTTCAATCTGGTTATCCCAGCTTTTAGGGCTTGGTGAAATAAATTGAATTGGCTCTTGGATAAATTAGTTATAAATATTCAACACAATCCAGTCACTTTTTTTTCCCAACCGCCTGGAAAACTTGCTGTGGAAAGACACAAAAAAGGGCGCAATTTTGTCAACGCAGACACCTTGAGGACCTATCAAAAGTGATTAGCATAGCGTAAAAAAAAATGTATTTACTGCCATGACGCAATTGCGTCTGGCGAGGAACATTGGATGATTGGATTTACCGGTCACCCCGGGGGGACTGTTAACTATGCAGTGACCACTTGTCATCATCTTGAAAGTACTCGATTGCCTCCCCTTGGTTTATTCACTCTCTGGAATTTCAGCGGAGCCCAAACAGCCGAGAGTACAGGACTAGACGCCACGGCCTGACTGACTTTGACAGAAGGGAAAACCAATTTGGGTGATGCCGGCGTCTAATCACCGAATGGGCCCCGGCCAGGGAGAGATCTGTTTGTACCGCCATTCCTAGTTTAGTACGACGCTGCGCACGTACACACGCCCCAAACTACTGTACCATCTGGGAACAACTGTTAACACAAGCTGAAATGCTTGCAACTTGCATTGTTATAAATTCTACTACTAACAGTAGCAATCCATTTCTAGTATTCCATCTACAACTGACAGTAACAATCCATTTCTAGTATTCCATCTACAACTGACTGTAGCAATCCATTTCTAGTATTCCATCTACAACTGACAGTAACAATCCATTTCTAGTATTCCATCTACAACTGACAGTAACAATCCATTTCTAGTATTCCATCTACAACTGACTGTAGCAATCCATTTCTAGTATTCCATCTACAACTGACAGTAACAATCCATTTCTAGTATTCCATCTACAACTGACAGTAACAATCCATTTCTAGTATTCCATCTACAACTGACAGTAACAATCCATTTCTAGTATTCCATCTACAACTGACAGTAACAATCCATTTCTAGTATTCCATCTACAACTGACTGTAGCAATCCATTTCTAGTATTCCATCTACAACTGACAGTAACAATCCATTTCTAGTATTCCATCTACAACTGACAGTAACAATCCATTTCTAGTATTCCATCTACAACTGACAGTAACAATCCATTTCTAGTATTCCATCTACAACTGAAAGTAACAATCCATTTCTAGTATTCCATCTACAACTGACAGTAACAATCCATTTCTAGTATTCCATCTACAACTGACAGTAACAATCCATTTCTAGTATTCCATCTACAACTGACAGTAACAATCCATTTCTAGTATTCCATCTACAACTGACTGTAGCAAACCATTTCTAGTATTCCATCTACAACTGACTGTAGCAATCCATTTCTAGTAACTACTGTTTCCCAAGCTAAAAATGTACTTGTATGTTTGCGTTTATGTTCTTGATTCCCAGTCAATGTCATGACCATCAAGCCCATACGTTTCTAACCCAAAAAGTTGTTTTATTGCTGGCTTGAAATTTTATTCATCGTCTGCCAAGCTCTATCACATGCCTACGAAAGCTCTGTCACATGCCTACGAAAGCTCTGTCACATGCCTACGAAAGCTCTGTCACATGCCTACCAAAGCTCGGTCCCATGCCTAAAAAAAGCTCTGTCACATGCCAACCAAAGCTCTATCACATGCCTACCAAAGCTCTATCACATGCCAACCAAAGTTCTGTCACATGCCTACCAAAGTTCTGTCACATGCCTACCAAAGCTCTGTCACATGCCTACCAAAGCTCTGTCACATGCTTACGAAAGCTCTGTCACATGCCTACCAAAGCTTGGTCCCATGCCTAAAAAAAGCTCTTCCCCATGCTCACCAAAGCTCTTCCCCATGCTCACCAAAGCTCTGCCCCATGCTCACTAAAGTTCTGCCCCCTCTCACCAAAGCTCTGTTACATGCCTAACAAAGCTCTGAAGGTATTCTGTCTAAAAGCTTTGAATGACATAGTCTTACCAAAGATATGAACATCTTCTTGACACAGTTCTGAAAAAAATTCTACATAAGTTCTGAACACATCCTTACAAAAACGCTGAGCATCTTCTTACTAGAGATCGGAACATAGTCATTTTAAAAATAATTCTGAAGATATTCCTATGTGTGATTTATTTGGCTCACTAGTGAAACGAGAGAAGACACGAGGAGGTTGGGGTGAGCAGGTTGAGGTGAGGAGGTTGGGGTGAGGAGCACAGGCGGAGTTAGAGAGACATATTTTGAGATAATTTAAATTTTCTTTCCTTTTGCCTTAATGTTTAGTTATTGCGATTTTTTAACAATATTTTTGAATGTTTCTGACTGACAGATCTACCAGCTCAATGTGAGAGCTTGGATTAGTGGCTTGTATTACTTTGATGTATTGGTCAGTTGGCATAATTACTTTGATGCATTGGTTAGTTGGTATAATTATTTTGATATATTGGTCAGTTGGTATAATTACTTTGATGCATTGGTCAGTTGGTATAATTATTTTGATGCATAGTTACTTCAACCTATTGTGCCTTTACCCGTATGGGGCGTAGGCCGTCTACAAGAATTTTCTATTTATCTAGGTCATGTCCTTTCCTTTCCAGTTGATTACAGGTGTATCCAATACTCTGTGTGCCTGCCTCTAGTTCCATGTATTCCATTCTGATTGTGTCTGTCTCTAGCTCGCAACTCTATGTACTCTTTGGCCTACCTCTCTTTCATTTTCCTTGTGGATTCCATGTTAGGGATTGTCTGGTGATTGAGAGTTTACCAAGTGAGTGTCCTATCCACCAGCACCTTATCCTCATGATGTCTTCAGCAATAGGCTCCTGGCATGTCCTTTACAGTAAGTCTTTTTTGATGATGGTGTTCGGCCATTTGATGTTCAAGATCTTTCTATGGCAAGTGTCTAGGACGGTCTGCACTTTCTGCGTAATGCTCGCTGTTGTTCTCCAAGGTTCGGCTCCATAGATTAGGACTGCTTTGACGTTTGTGTTGAAAATTCTGACTTTGGTTTCCAGAGTCCAGCTCCTTTGACGCTCACAGTTTCTTGAAGATTTTATGCATTGTTCAGTTGCTGTTTTTTAATTTTATTTTGATATACCGCTGGTGCTCGACTTACGACCACGATCGGTTCCGACAGACCGGTCGTAAACGATTTGTTTTTTTAAGTTGAGCACGCTACGTGTACAGTAACGCGAAGTGATGTTATAAAAATATTTAAGTTAAATTATCTCATAAATTTCTTTTATTATTGTTATAAATCATAATGTCCGATGTTCACGACCGCCGATGATTGCAGACAACGCCGTCCGACTGATGATTGCAGACAACGCCGTCCGACTGATGATTGCAGACAACGCCGTCCGACTGATGATTGCAGACAACGCCGTCCGACTGATGATTGCAGACAACGCCGTCCGACTGATGATTGAGGCAGAAATAAAATCTGAAATCTAACACAGCATGGCTAGTGATTGTGGTCGTAGAGTCGAATGGTCGTAAGTTGCATAGGTCGTAAGTCGAGCACTATCTCTATTTGTCATTTGATATTTTTATTTTGATGCATTGTTGAGTTGATTATATAATAACAACCCGTTGGGACACTGTGTAATGTCTCCTTTTAATTAAAGACGGCAAAGAATGAAATGTTTTAAGAGGACAGCAAGTCAATAATTGAGACAGCAAGTAAATAATTGAGACAGCAAGTAAATAATTCAGACAGCAAGTAAATAATTCAGACAGCAAGTAAATAATTCAGACAGCAAGTAAATAATTCAGACAGCAAGTAATTAATTCAGACAGCAAGTAAATAATTCAGACAGCAAGGAAATAATTCAGACAGCAAGGAAATAGTATTCAGTTTGTAAAGTAAAAAAGGTCATCAATTGGTTTAGTTTACAAATAAAGGAATCAAAGAATTTTTTTGTTGTTTTGTTCAAATCTTCACATTTTAATAACAAATGAACAAAATGTGTTTTTAATATTTGTATAAAAATATGAGAAACCTTCACAACCTCGTGTTTATCATAATTACAATCGTGTCCATCCATCAACAATTACTCACATATCTCACACACTCATCAAACATTTATCTCACACCCCTCACCAATCACTGATCACGCGCGCATGCACATGAAACACATCCGCAACGCCTTCTTTCCGCCCCGCCTTCTTTCCGCAACGCCTTCTTTCCGCCCCCCCCCCTCCTTCCGCCCCCCCCAACCCTTTCAGACAACACGCACACCATCAGTCAGGTCAGGTCAGTGTGACCTACCATCTCTCTCTCTCTCACACACACACACACGATGTACTATTCCGTCTGCGTTAACAAGTGATACAATTATTTTCGTTAGTGTTGCGGCAAACATAAATGTTAGCATGAACTAAGAAAGCTATTTGATTTCATTTAACACACTGATGTTAGTGATATTCGAAACTATCGTCTCATTCATTACAACATGATTTGTGGGAAACTATTTTCTTCTTTTCAAACGGCAGATTCCTTAACTTACTGTCACCAGTCCTAGAGTTAAGCCGATGTTAAAAAATTTTTTTTAAAGAAATATGTACACGTCTAATTAAATAAAATTTGCCTACAACATTTGTGACAATTCTTCGGCACGTTGTATGAAAACTCGTGGTTTCCGTGGTGCTCGGTTCGATTGTTCTTTGAAATGTTCCAGAACAAGCAACCTTTGGAAACCGTTGCAACCTTTGGAAACCGTTGCAACCTATCGAAGTTATTCAAAGGGTCAAATGGTGTGTAAAGAGTATACAGTCTTTCAAAGAAATGTCAGCGGCCATCGCCTGCCTGGGGATCGTGTCTTCCAGTAATTGTATTGAGCCAGTGCAATTTATAGAACACCGTATCACCTATCAACGCAGGGCTACACCGTATCAACTATCAACACAGGGCTACACCTTATCAACTATCAACAGGGACGACATCTTGTTTATGCCATTAAATAATGTCGTTGTAAAGACTAAATACGATTATTCAGCAAAATTCTTTCTTCGCGTCAAATATGTACAGGCAATAATAATAATACTAAATACATTTCTCCCGCTGATGTGTGCAGGATTGATATCAGAAACAATCATCTCATACCGATGTGTGCATGGCTGATATTAGAAACAATGATGTCATACTGGTGTGTGTATAATTGATATCAGAAACTCTGTAGGTCTTCGATAGTCAAGGCTAGAGCACATTTGTCTGCCACAGATCACAACCGTGCACGCCATAAAACACACACGGGAGTGTGTTGTAGATTTCACAAGGTTGGAGCATAGGCCACGCAAGTGTGACGTTGATTGTATTATAAATATGTATCTGACAACACACCGGTGTACGTCCTATGTAACACCAGCGTGTCAACGAATATACAAGTGTGTCATATATCATATAAATGTGTATCGAGGAACACGCAGGTGTTTGTCCTATTTTACACGAATGTGTCATAGAATAAACAAGTGTGTCATAGATTATATAAAATGTGTGTCATAGAACACACACGTTTGTCCTGTTTTACACAAGTGTGTCATAGATTTCTAAAATAATGTGTCAGATAACACTGGCGGGTGAAATTACACGGGTGTGTTTATGTCGGAGAACAAACAGATGTTTGTCAAATGCACATCACTTTAGTTCAACAAAGTCGATGATGGAATAAAAAGACAAAATAAGTTAATGAACACTATAGAACAATATTTACATCACTCAAGAAAAGCTTTCATTCATTTGCTGAGTGAATGATTAAAAAACATATCTGTATCAAATATTCGCCCCACAATCATATGCATTAAAAATTTTTTTCCCTTGTACCAGCATACGTCACAGCCCCCCCCCCCCCCCCCCCAAAAAAAAAGCCTGCCTCTACAATCATACGCCATAGTCCTTCACACAGCTTTCCTCTACAATCATGCATCACAGCCCCCACACACAGCCTTCCTCTGCAATCATGCCTCACAGCCCCACACACAGCCTAGCCTTACAAATAACAGCATTGTATTTCTTTGTTCAGGTGAGCAGTGTTTCAGACAAAGCCATTTAAAGTCTGGGTTTACCTGTAAATCTATCAAAACTAATGTCAACATTCGCAATTTGCACACAATCTTCTGCCAACATTCGTACACAATCTTTGGTCAACATTCGTACACAATCTTCTGTCAACATTCGTACACAATCTTCTGTCAACATTCGTACACAATCTTCTGTCAACATTCGCACACAATCTTCTGTCAACATTCAGGCACAATCTTCTGTCAACACTGGCACACAATCTTTTGTCAACATTCGCACACAATCTTCTGTCAACATTCAGGCACAATCTTCTATCAACACTGGCACACGATCTTCTGTCAAGATTGGCACACACTCTTCTGTCAACATTGTCAAACAATCTTCTGTCAACATTGTCAAACAATCTTCTGTCAACATTGGCACACAATCTTCTGTCAACATTGGCACACAATCTTCTGTCACCATTGTCACACAATCTTCTGTTAACATTCGCACACAATCTTCTGTTTCATGGTTAAAATAAATAGATATAACACTTAGGCGTGTATCACCTGATTAGGTAGTAAAAATATCATGTGTGTTATAATGTTATATACAACACCATAGCGCCACCTGGTGTTAACCAATGGAATGCTGTTTATGAGGAATGATTGAATGCTATTCATTTGTGGGGGGAGATGGAACTTATGAAATACGATGAATTATGGGCCATTCAGTGAATGATAAATGTTGGACCATCAAAGAATGATGGATCTTCAAAGAATGTTGGACCATTAATGAATAGTAACGGAATGATAATCCGCTCAGCGAATGACTTAATGAAGAATGAGTGATGGCTTGCGAATGTCCAGAAATGGACCCTACAGACTTGCTGCCTATGATCTGGCCTGTAATGTCAATGTCAGCACTGAGCTTGTGAACCAAATGTGCTCATTTAATAAAGGAAATAATCTATCTCGGTGTACAAGTATATACCAGATCGTTCTGTTTCGCTCTCTGGGTAAATACTTGAAAAAAAGGGCTCAAATGTTGCCTTGAGTGCCCAGTCATGTTGGAGATGCCACGTTGCATTAAGACAGGAAGTGAGGGGGGAGGGGGGGGAAACCTGGCTCACCAGCACGTTGATGGTGGGCGCAATGTTTGAGCTTGTATGATGACGTGGGACAACATCTGTGTCACGTGTGTACCGAAAAATGAGCCTTTTTTTTCCTCTGCTGAGATACCACGAACCTACACAACAATGTCGTTGAAGAATAGTTGGTTGATTTCCTGGCAGAGATCTTCCGCGTTGATGGTGTAGCTCCCGGAAGTAGTGGTCGTGTTGTCGTCGTCCTGTACAGTGACGGTGTCTTCCAAGGCCTCGTCAATGTCGTGTAGGGAGTAGCCGTCGTCCACGGCCAGCGTCTTGGACTCGCTGTTGCTTAGACTGGGCGAAACCAGACTTCGACCGCGGACAACCGCAGGGTTCAGATAACTGTTTCCGATGTCCGTCACGTGACTGCTGGGTTTGGCGTAGTTGCTGGATGGGTGGTCGCCGTTTTGTTTATTGGAATGCGCAGTTCCTCCCCCTGGATGCCTGTATGCATTCATGTAACTTCGGGGTCGACCGCCGGAAGTGGTGGGTTCAAATATAGACAGACTGGCCCCTTCTATGTACATCCCGTGTGTGGAGGACGAGTCTTCGTTGGGGATTCTGGACAGGTTGGCCGTGAGCAGCCGATAGGGCGTGCCAGAGCTATTGAGATAAGGTGTGGCGCGCTGTTGGCTCGCGTTGTGACTGGCGGCGGGGTTGGGGGTGTGACTGTCTGATGTCTCTACACCGTGTCCTCCCACAGAAGACTTCTCAGCTTGCCACGTGTGTTCGTACGGCTGACTGACGGCCTTGCCTAAGTCCGATTTGTTGCCGACCATCGTGTTGGCCGTGACGCTGTCGTCGCTGAAGCTGATGTTCGGCTTGTAGCACCCCGACACCTCGGACATGCCGAAGGCCTGCTCAAGGCTGTCGTGGTCAAGCCGGCTGGACAGCGTTGTGACGCTGGCCGTGGCCGATAGACTGCTGTCCCCCCACAGTCGCTTTCTGGCAGTTTCTGAGTTTAGTGACGTCGAGGTTGACCTCGGCATCGGGGTAGATCCGGAGGAGTTGATCGTTGTTGCTGTGACTGGGGATGACCTTGGTGACTTTGAAGAGGTGAAGGTCATGACCTTGGTGGAATTTGGGGATTGATTAACGGAGCTGTGACAGCGATCTGAAATACAAAAATAAAAACAATAAGATCGTGATTTAAAAAAAAAAAATGTTCTCCTATGCTTAGTCGGAATTTAATTCTAACACAAGTGACCCGGGTTGTCAAAATACAAATACTGAACAATCATATATATAAAAGAAACATCTCCTTCAACTTTATAATATTATCTGACGTATGGGCGATATGAAAGTTTTCTACCACTACCACCTTTATATTTCCTCACATCTGAAACCTCAAACCAGAAACATTCTAACTCTATGGTTTCTAAATTTAAATATTTTCTATAAAATAATTTTAACCTTAGAAATGATAACACTGATAAATATATATATAAAACTATACTATATAAATATTAAAGTTTTATTTAATTAAAGACGTCAGTTAATTAAAAATGCCATTAAATTATATGTGTAATTAAGTCTTATAGGTGTAATACAATTATAGGTGTAATTAAATTATAAGCGTAATAAAATTGCGTTATTTATTTTTCGGTAATTTAACATTAGATGTTTTTTGATTTCATTTATTAAATGTTGAAATGACAAAAATGGCTGTGGCACACCTAAATCGGCATAAACAGAATGTGTCTTAAATTTATTCTCAAAAGTACAATTTAAATCAAACTTTATCATGGTGAAAGTAAATTAGCGTGTGCACATATACATGGAATGGTGCTAAAGTTTTACAAGTCAAAGTGGTTAGGTTTATAGAAGAAAAAAAAAAACAACAAAAAAAACATGCAACCATTCCATTATTAGTATAGAGAAAACATGCGATACGTGCTGAACACAAAGTTACAAGTAGGCTGCAGACGACAGAACAACCAGGATCCAGACATGTGGGCAACACAGGGACAAACATTTGCCACATCCACCAAAAGCCCATACATGCAGTTTTGACTTACCCCAAAAGCCCCCCAAATAGCCCCCTTTCGGCGTCTAGCAGTCTTAAACATAGCAGGAGCGACTGCCAGCTGAAACGAAGCAGACGTAGAACTAGAGATGCAGGAGTGGAACATTCCGTTAGCAGGAGAACTATATGGGTACATTAACAAACAATCGTCCTTTACAGTTCTGTAGGGTCGGCTAAGCACAAGCAAATAATTGGAACGCGTTAGTGAGGCTACGGACGATAAATGGTGGACAGAACGGAAGTGACGTCAGTGATATTAGTCACGCCATAATTAGATTTGCGACACAAAGTGCCGAACGCTTCATTAAGCAGTCGTGCTCCCCCTTGGTATCAAAACGTTGCTTTTAAAATAATGGAATCAGGCGCAAATTTTAACGGAATAAAATACGACCCTATTAAACAAAACATTGTCCCATTAGCCTTATGCGCATTCGGTGAGAGCGTTGCTGTGTTTGGGTGTGAAGTGTGGGGGGGGGGGGAGGGGACTAGTGCACCCTTCCACCATGGCTTTCCTATAAATCTTAAACCTGAGCGTTGCTGTGTTTGGGTGGGAAGTGTGGGGGGGGGGGGGAGAGGACTAGTGCACCCTTCCACCATGGCTTTCATATAAATCTTAAACATGAGCAGGCATAACATACCCAAACAAAAACATATATATAAAGAACATAACAGAGCATACGTTAGAAATTGGCAAGTTAAACGAGCACACGAGAACGGTTCTATACTAAATTAATTAAATCTAACTAGTTGAAAACAATTTTTCTAAAATATAAAATATTTGTTCCACCAAATTATCGTCCCGTAGCATCCCACTTTTAACGTAGTCAGTGGTCTACTAGAGTTAAGCGCAAGACAAGCTTACATGGTCACGTGATCAACACGTGATGGACACGAAATAAAAAACAAAGTGTTTCTACTGACAAGTACTTTGAGCTAGTTATTATGTAAAGATATTTTGTGTAGGTAGTCTGTGTAGGTATTCGGAGTATGTATGTACTTTGAGGATATCAGTGGAGGGGAGATGCCAGGGGGTCACTGAGGGTGGGGTAAAAGAGGTATACAAAGCAAACATGGTGTGATAGATGGAAAGTGAGAGAAGAGAGAGAGAGGAAGAGAGAGAGAGGAAGAGAGAGAGAGGGAGAGAGAGAGAGAGGGAGGGAGGGAGAGAGAGAGAGAAAAGTGAGGCATGGGGCGGAAGAAGATGAGTGAGACGGGGAGAGTGTGATTAGTGAGACAATAGTGATTGAAGACATGTTGTGATGTGGCCCAGAGGGGGGGGGGGGGGAGGGGGGTTTAATATCAGAGCAACTG
>CAXITT010000752.1:319972-353512 GCA_964033795.1 Lymnaea stagnalis | reverse complement strand
GTCATTGTGTGGCACCGGCCTCGTCATTGTGTGGCACCGGCCCTGTCATTGTGTGGCACCGGCCCCGTCCTTGTGTGGCACCGGCCCAGTCATTGTGTGGCACCGGCCCAGTCATTGTGTGGCACCGGCCCAGTCATTGTGTGGCACCGGCCCCGTCATTGTGTGGCACCGGCCTTGTCATTGTGTGGCACCGGCCCTGTCATTGTGTGGCACCGGCCCTGTCATTGTGTGGCACCGGCCCTGTCATTGTGTGGCACCGGCCCTGTCATTGTGTGGCACCGGCCCTGTCATTGTGTGCTGGATTTTGACGTTTAAATTTGCTGGGGGGTTTTTCGTTTATCATTATTTGGATGTTTTTTGTTTGTATTTTTTTATAGATCGCAAAACTTTGTGGATGAGAAAGGCACAGGGGTGGGGCTGGGTGAAATTCCACTACATTTTGAACTGAATCTGACTTAATGCCCACTTTTCTGTTGTTTTTTTTCTTCTTCTTCTTCTTTTTTTTTTTTAAATGGAAACTAAGCGCCAAAATCTGAATTCATTCCTTGTAGTTTGTAGAGGAGAGAAAAATAGCAATATTTAATTTAATGAAATGAACCTTGCTCGCGAAACCAAGAGTTCACGTCACAGTTGAATTGGCGTATTGGTTATATTAAATCAATTTGCGTAGAGATTATATTAAATCAGTTGGTGTAGAGATTATATTGAATCAGTTGGCGTAGAGATAGTATTAAATCAATTTGCGTAGAGATTATATTAAATCGGATGGCGTTGAGATTAAATTAAATCAATTGGCGTAGAGATTATAACAAATCAATTGACGTAGAGATTATATTAAATCAATTAGCGTAGAGATTATATTAAATCAATTGGCGTAGAGATTATATTAAATTAATTGGCGGAGAGATTATATTAAATCAATGGCGTAGAGATTATTTTAAATCAAGTAGCGGTTAGTTTAATTTAAATCCAATTGGCGTAGAGATTATATGAAATCAATTTTAACCATAATTGCTAACACGACTATAAATGATCTCATAGTTTTTTAAAAGGCGTCAGAAGTTTGGCCTTGTGGACAACGGTTTTGAATCTAACAAGGGAAAGAACCCGGATGTTGGGTTGCTTTTCCCCCCTCTCAGTGAAGTTCTTATCAGTTCATCGTCAGCACGGCTGTAGTGACAGGAGTTGTTGTCCTTCATCCATATCTCGTTTGCCCAGTTCTCCACGGCGATGTCTTGCTATGACAAGAACTAGGGTAAAATAACCACAGAATCGAGACATTTTTTTTTTGTTACGTGCGCGTGGCTCATTCGTACTGAGCCAGGTCAGTTAGGGCAAGGTCAAGCCGCTTGTTCCCCGAGTCAGTTTCATGTTGTCGCCTCTAACCGTGCTTCCATGCCTGAGGCCAGAACTCGGATCTTTACTACCGCACGTGACATAATATATAAATATAATATATACACACACACACAACAATATACATATATATGGGGATGGGATGAGTTTAGTGTGACATCTTTCCAAATTCAAGTCAAACTCTTTCTTACATTTCACACTCCTGCTTACATTTCACACTCCTGATTACATTTCACACTCCTGCTGCGATGGTGGGAGACTACGACACCCCTAACTCCACCCCTTCGGCAACCCCATTTCTTCCCCTGACCCCATCCCTATTTCTTCCCCTGCTTCCACCCCTATTTTTCCCCTACCCACCTCTATTTCCGGAACCCCTATTTCTTGCCTTATCCTACTGATATTTCTTCCCCTTCCTCCACCCTATTCCCCCCCCCTACTGCCACCACCATTTCTTCCCCTATCTCCACACCCATTTATTTGCTCCTACTCCCACCCAGGCCCGGTTTAACCATTAGGCGAACTAGGCGGCCGACTAGGGCGGAAAAGTTTCAGGGGGCGGCACTATTAATTAAATAATTAGTTGCCTTGGGGGGGGGGCGCAGTGCGACAGGTTCGCCTAGGGTGCCAAATACTCTGGCGCCGGCCCTGCTCCCACCCCTATATTTGCCCCTACTTCCACCACTAGTTCTTCCCCCCTACTTGCAGCTCTATTTCTTCCCCTACCCCCCACCCCTATTCCCNTCCCCCCACCCCAACCCCCCCCCCCCCGCATCCCCAGCCCTACTTCTAACCCGCACCTCATCGACATGTTTCTTTTGTCCCGGGTAACCAGTAAACATTTAATCGCTTGTCTAAAGAATCGCATCGATCCCTCCTGTCGCACTGCAGGTGCAGGTAAGTTGGCCCAATCAAGGCAGGCGTTGTTTATTTTGCCGTCGCCGTGGTAGGCCGCGGCACTCGCATTAATTGAGTGGTCATTGAATTGTTCGCCATGCTCTGCTCTGCGAGGTCTGCAAAGGGTGGGGGCCAGGGGGTGGGGGGAGGGGTGGCGCTAACTCGTCATGTCAAGAAGTGAAGTGACTAGGTCAGGTTTATTTTTTTTTTTATTTCGACGGCGGACCCTCGGAATACCAGCAGATCTGCATGGCATCATTAATGTGTCGTCCACTCCTCAGTCTTTTTTTCCCCGAAGGTTGTCAAATGGGGGAGAGGGGTGGAGGTTAGGGAGAGAGGAGGCTCAATGCCGCCCCTGAATTTACAATGACTGTACATGATCAGTCCGTGTTTATTGGTTGATTTATTGGTTGATTTATTGGTTGATTTATTGGTTTTGTTTTTGTTTAAATCACCCTATGAAAGTCTTCTAAGGTTATCTCCCATGAAGGCTTTATCCTTTTAACTGACAAGGACACGACTAATAACAGAGTTGGTACATTTAAACAGGTTATTTCCCATGAAGGCTTTATCCTTTTAACTGACAAGGACACGACTAATAACAGAGTTGGTACATTTAAACAGATCTCCCATGAAGGCTTTATCCTTTTAACTGACAAGGACACGACTAATAACAGAGTTGGTACATTTAAACAGGTTATTTCCCATGAAGGCTTTATCCTTTTAACTGACAAGGACACGACTAATAACAGAGTTGGTACATTTAAACAGACCGCTAAAGTGCCGATCTCAGTTCAGAAAATGAACATTTGATATATTGAAGACTTTTATATTAACCTGAATAGGTTGGGGTGGGGGGGGGGGTGATTGTCTTTTTAATATTTTTTTAAGCTTTGCAATGGCATCAATCAATCAATCAATCAATGATATATTTTTAATGACTCGATCTGGATGACACTTTTAAAATATTTACCACCAAATCTCACGGGGAATCAACGTAGCCTACTGAGAGTGGAAGATTTATTACTTCCTGTTTAATAAGACGCCAGTTTCAACTGGTATAGTCAGATGGGTTGAGTGAGGAGCTATTTATATATACGATATCGGCTAAGAAAATATTTTGGGAGCCACAGGCTGCGGTGGATCATTTTTAAATGAGTCAAAAACCAAGAGCCGTAATTCTACTTTACTGGCAATTATTTTACCCTAAAAATGGAACCAACATTTTTTTTTTTAATTTCTATTCCAGAAAAGCTACAAGCAATGGCCGTTGTGGTTACCAAGGAAACAGTATGCACATGGATACATCTACTTCTTGAAGAAGAGCAAGATTTTCGGACGACTAGCTAACTTAATAGGGGGTAGGTAGACACGTCTCACTACACAAACTACTTCAGTTGAAATTTCATCATTCATAACTTATAAATTTAAATTTAATCTTTAGAAATTGTTAAATATCAATTATATTTTATTACATCATTGCATAATCATTGCCCTTTTTCACCATGTTTCATTGCCTGATAGCTTTTTAAACTTTAATTTGAAGTTTTCTGATTGTAAACCCCCCGCCCCCCAGGCACCTTGACAGGGTGGACAACTCCCACCTTGGCATGAATATTGTTTTCCTAATAATGCCCAATTGACTTGCCACATTATTGATTATGTAATCTACGAGCAATACGCCTGCAAAAACTTTTATAAATAAATAACTGTATGAAGTTTAATATTAAATTAAGTTTTAATACTTTGATAGGTGAGGTTTACGTTCCCGTGCTGTGGCAAGCACCGCTACTCAAAAGTGAAGAAAAGTTTCCAGTAGTGATTGTCTCTCATGGCATAGGCGGAAACAGGACAACTATGTCTACATACTGCTATGAACTTGCTTCCCGTGGATTTGTTGTGGCGGCTGTTGAACACAGGTATTTTCTTACCAAGCCTTATTGTAATGCGTTACAATTGGAGTTGAGGGACGGTGGTTTTTTTTGTTTTTTTTTAAATTTGTGAACATGGAGCCAAAAATGTTTTTGCCCTGTTATTCATTTACGAGACTGGGGATCTTAAGTTTTTTGGTTTGGTTTTCGTTCATCTTTGTACGCAGCCACTGACCGAATGACGACGACCTAACTATTCCCTTTATTTTCATCCTGTTATTTTCATCCTCATAATTTTCTAACATCGATGATCCATCGAATTTTCAGAGACGGCACTGCTTCAATGACTCTCTGTCTCAAGGACCAGCTCGACACTACCATCAGAGATGTAGATGACCATTTACCTCACAGCAAAAGTGAGAATGACATGCCCGTGAGCGATGAGGACTCTATGGATGATGACAGTATAAGGCAAAGAGTACAGTTCTTCTTGGATGAAAGGAATGAGAATCAAAGTGACGAGGCTGACGGTGCTGCAACAAGAGTGAGGCAGCGCAAACAGAACTCAAGGAGGTCGATTCTGTTTAACACCTCTTTTACTGAAGAATGGCGCCGCTTTCAACACGTGGAGATCTGGGATGATTTTAACTACAGAAACAGGCAGGTCAGTTGTCCAGCTACGCTTTTTTTTTTTTTTAAATAAAGCTCGCATTAAAATTAAATATTAATAGTAATACAAGTAAATATGTTCAATATAGTAATTAAATAAAGTAAACATTAAAAAAATATGATTTAAAAATAAATGGCCCATGAATCTGTTGAGTAATTTATAAATACATTTCTAATCCCTCATAGTCATGCTATTTGTCATGCATAGTCTTATAAATGAGACACACAATTTTTTGTAAATAAAACAGTACAATTTAAGATTTACTTATCATGAGATAAAAATTTAAAGGCATTGGTTAATACCTTCTTCAGGAAGTAGTGGAACAAGGTATGTGGACGCTTGAACTATGAAGACATGATAATAAAGAGAGTTTTTTTTTGAAAACCTAACCTTCCAGCAATAACAAAGCATTTATGTCCATCTCCACAAACTTGGGTTTTTTAACTGTTTTGTTTTCTAATTCTTATTGTTTCTTCTATGACCTGCCGGCTGAAGAACGCTCTTAGCTGAAACGTTCTTCTTTTAATCATCCTGTCTTTATATTTCAAGCTTCCACATACCTTGTTCCTTTAACTCCGCCCTTCATTAATTATCCTGCCTTATTCATTACAACTTCTCTTAGTCCTAGGAACTTTCAAATTTTTTACATTAAAATTTGAAATATTTTTGTCAATATTTAAATGATGGCCTCACATCAGCCTTGATTTACCTGACATCATTGATTGCTTCCAAACATTCATTTTAAGTGAGTCAAAATCATCCCTATTTTTTTGTTGTTATGAATAAATTTCAAATGTTAAGTTAAAATGTAAGGGATTTCAGTTGCCAATGTTAGCTGAGTGCTATTTAATCTTCAATTTCAGATGTATCAAAGGGCAGAGGAGATCAGAGACATTTTGGATGAGTTGGGGAGCATGAATAAGGGCAACCCAAACAATAACCTGCTCAATCTGGCTTTTAAAACAACACAGTTTAAGGTAGGTACTTTTATTCTAAAGTGAGGTTGTAGGGAGTGTGTGTGGGGGAAAAAAAAGGGAGGGGGGGTTCTAATAGAAAATCCCTCAAGCCTGAAGGCCAGGGTATATTATCATCAT
The DNA here is from genome assembly GCA_964033795.1 of Lymnaea stagnalis. Lineage (NCBI taxonomy): Eukaryota > Metazoa > Mollusca > Gastropoda > Lymnaeidae > Lymnaea > Lymnaea stagnalis. Next base: position 347,624 of record CAXITT010000752.1, on the reverse strand, counting down.
CCTGTTGCACCCCTCCAGGGGCATATATATATATATATATATATATAAAATTACAATTTTATAATTATAAGTTTTCTTCATTTATTTCCAATAGGATCGTCTGGACTTCTCTAGAGTGGCAATCATTGGTCACTCCTTCGGCGGTGCGACTGTGCTTGCAACATTAGCAAAAGATGCCAGATTCAAGTAAGTAAATTTACAACATTAACGGTGTGCCCAGTTTTTACCACTTTTCATTAGTTAATGTAATAAAAGAAGAGCTTTTCAATAGTTAGCGAGTGGGGAGTCATCTATTGAGGAGGTGAGGGGTCGGTAAAACACCAGATTTTCCTCTATGGGTATTTGAAGCTAATATTGAATATTCTGTCTGTTATATTTCACCATCCCTGTGTTATTGGCAAGCTGAATAAATGACCACATCCAAATAAGAAAGACGCAACTGTGGATGCCTTGTAAAATAAATTTTGTTTTTTTAATCCAGGGTTGGAATCTCTCTGGATGGGTGGTTCCATCCGGTGGATGACTGGATAGACAAAACAGCCAAGCAGCCTTGCCTGTTACTGAACATGGAACAATTTCAGTGGGAGAAGAATGTAAAAAGAATGTTCAAGTTCCAGAAGGCCGACCCCTCAGCGGACAGACCAATGTTAACTTTACGGTGAGTGGTTCAATTTTAAATATATTCTGTTCCATGTAAAGGCCAATATTGGTTAAAATGCTAACACTGTAACCATCTTGTTAAGAGCTGGATGAACTTTATGTTAGAAAATTCCCAAGTCTCACCTCCCTGAGATCAGCTTCTGACATCAATGTACATGTTACTAAACCCAGCAGATTTTTTAAAATTAGGCTGCATCTAATCAGTAAAAATACAAAAATAATAATTTAGATCAGCTGTTTTTTTTTGAGAAACTAATACCATATTTTTTATTACAATTTTTATGTGGTCCCTATTTTTTGCTTGGGTTCCACATTTTGTTAATGGGTTTAAATTTATTTGAATTTAAAATTCATGCTGTGAACATTTTTGGTGAATTTCCAAAATTAGTTACAAAAGGATCCTAGTATCTATTAGCATTAATACCAGTACTTGTTTAAGAATTGGTGCTCTCAATTATCTAACAGATCAGTTAATGAATTCAATTTTTTTTCCCTTGTTTTTAGTGGAGGATGTCACCAGAGTATGACAGACTTCCAGTTTATTGTGCCCCAAATAATTGGACGCATGATGGATGTGTGCCACACCCTGGAACCAGAGTCATGCATATCAACGTGTGTCAACACATCTCTGGCCTTCCTCTACAAGCATCTTGGTAAGTTAGCTCCCATTTTGTTTCAGGAATGTGTATTTACTCTCTCGATCATTTGTGTTCTCTCCCCTTGCTGATCTCTCAAGGCCATTTTTAACATTGTGTTGTGTTGTTGTCACCAGAAAGATATGTTTTTAAATTAAGGGCACCCAGCACCCAGAGCAGGCTGATAGTACGTTTAAATGTGCATAGTTTAGATTTTAAAAAATGTGTTCAAAAAAAAAAAAGAGGAAGTTCTCACTGTTATCTCTCCTAATGTCACTTTTTGCAACTATTTCGTTGTTTACTCTTAAATATAAATCAGTTACTGAAATGTAGCTAAATTCATAGCCCAACCCCAGCCACCACCACCCACCCATTTATGTATTTATTTCAAATTTTAAGTTTTGTCCCACATTTCAGATTTACACTGTTCAAAGAGTAATGCAACCAACACATTCTCCAGATCTTTTGTACACGTCTTATATTTGGGTTACACAAATGATTTTTACAAAACTGACAATGCTACTACTATTGACGATGGCCTCTGTTATTTTATTTGCAGATCTACCCCTTGAACAAATCCACAGAGACCTGCTCGATGCCAAGAATCCCCACCTCATGAAAGGCACCAATGTGGACATGTCTATTCCTGATGATGGACCTACTCCACCTTAAAAGCAAGATTTGTCTCACACGTGGACAAATTAATTCCCAGTGTCTGTGACAATCAAATGTCTTATCATAATATGTTTTTGCTATTTATTTTTTTTAAAGAAAAAACAAATTTAAGAAAACCAAGGATTTTTTTTTTTTTTTTTGTTTTTTTTTTTTTTTTTTTAAAAAAAAAAAAAATTTAAGAAAACGAAAGATTTTTTTTTTTTTTTTGGTTTTTTTTTTTGCTCTTAAAAAAAAAACACAAAAAAAAAAAACATATTCAGTCATTATATTTCAATTAATATTTTTAACAAGTAGCTGGTTGAATAGGTTTGTCATTAACTGGAGAGTTTACTTGATGTCTTAAGGAAAGATGTCCAACTTGTTTGACAAAATTGTTTTTTGTATGAGCTGAAATTTTAAAAGCAATTTAAACTCAAAGACTCAGGCCAGCCAACAGTGGCATTCCAACCAATGATCGGTCAAATGTTGCATTCCATTTATTGCCAGGTGCTACTTAAATGCTGATGATGCCGTATAGCATTATTTTATCTTACTAATTTACTGTTTAACTAAATAATTGCGGTAAATCTTTACAAGTCAGTCAGCATTGATGTAACTCATTGAACAAGTGAAAGTTTTAATATTACAAATTTTTTTGTTCCCATGATTAATTTTTTACTGTTGTTACCCATCAAGAAATAATTGCCTGAAAATAAATTGGCACATCTTTCAGTAAAATGCAATTTTCCTAACTATTTTCGTTATCTTTGAACATGTCTAATACCAAAAAATTAATGGAAGTACAGAGAAGCTAATTTTTTACAACTTTAGGTTTAGGTTATAGCTGATTATGTCAGATTTATGTTTGATAATATGCTGATATAACAAAGTATTTATAGAAATATTGTTTTAATGTATACCGCATTCATCGTGTTGAGAAATAGTCAACAAATGCTTGATAGCTATTTTGTTTTGGTTTTTTCGAATGCAATGCTAAATAAAATTTTGTATGATTGCCTGCTCAAAGAAAGCAAGAAACAAGTTCTCCTTGCCTTAAAGTTCAGAAGGAGGCTGGTTAGGAAGCTAGAGGAACATGCATAATTAAACAGCAAATATGTTGACTCCATGTTGTACTTTTTGTTATCTAACCTTTGCCTTAAACTATTTACACCCGGTTATCTCAGTCTTGTCATGGGTATGTTAAATGTGGCCTTAATGAATTGTCTGGCGTCCGTTCTACACTGAAACATGGCCAGTTTCATTACTGTTGATAATGTTAATGTTTTTTTTTTAAAGCAAACACATTTTACATTGATCAAATTGCATATTCGCTACAAAATTTTATTTATGGTTATCTGTCTTTTTTTTGCATATTAATCTTTTAACATGAGTTTTTTGTTTGTTTTTTTCTTGTTTTTTTTTTTCAAATTACAATTTTCACTTTTCTCTGCCTTTCAAGCCTCAAGTTTGTGTTCACTTTTGTGAATGGTCAACTTGGTGCAGCTGCTCACATTGTTTTCTATGAAAGCATAATGCAAACTTTAAACATCAAAATATTGTACTGTACACATATATAATAATAATAATTTATATATATATATGTATATATATATATAAATATATATATATATGTGTATATATGTATATATATATATTTATATATTGCCTATAACTTGATCTCAACTCAGGCCAACCCCAAATTAAGTGAAAGGGTCTTTATTATATGCTGTCAACCTATTATAAATCAGTAAGTCTAAATTTATTCAACAACAAAAAAAAGTTATTGAAATTTAACAAGCTTTTTTTTTTAATTTGTATTGTGTAAATCATTATGGATCTCTCTGTTGGCTACGCTGTTTGATAAATGTTGCTAACTTATGAAGGCTTTGTATTTGTGAAAGAAAAAGTGATGCTTTTTTGGGTAATTAGTTGGAATTTTTCTATTATTTCATTAGCTATAGATGTGAATTTTTGGGGAAATTAGTCTTTGACAACGTTTAACAATACAAAATAATGTAAATATTTGAGCTGTTTGGCCTACAAAAATCTACATGTCTCAAAAGACATTTTATCTGGTTTCCGTCCAAGTGCATTATTGACTTTTAAATGTTGAAACAATATGAAATTGTGCCTCTAATCAGATTGTGTCACTTTGAGATCTCTCAGTGGGAAACTTCTCTAAGATCACATTTTGAAATTGTTTTCCCTGCTTCTCCTATTGATGAATAACACTATTACTTCGCTGCACATTGCAATCTTCTTAAAATAATATTACTGATGTCAGAAATCTTTCATCTAAATATAAATCAATCCATAAATTTGGAACCCTTAACTATAGAATATTTATAGACTTTTTTTTTTGGTAACCTAAAATTTAAGAGTGTAATATACACTTTGACTTTCAGGCATTATAAGAAAAATTCTGATAATTTTGATATTCATTTTGTTAAATACTTAGTTAATTTCCAGCCAGCAGTGTCCTTTTCTCTCCTTTAAATAGAGACAAGTGATAAACTGGTTGGCAAATATTCCATTACATCATTCTGCCATAAATGCTTTGATGCCTCTTTTTATTAGTATTAGCTCATAGTTGTACAGTTCTTTACTCTGACCAATTATATATAGACTTACGTTGCAATCCAGTCTAGGACAAATCTTAGAACTGTTGAAATGGTATAAAAATAGTAATTAATGTTAAGAGTTTGGAAAAGCTTTTGAGTTTCTTGGTAGACCAACCAATGTAAAACACTTTGTTGAAAATTGTATCTTCTTTATCCATTCATTTTGTATTGAAATGAACATATTTTGGTTTAAAACATTTTTGTTTTCAGTCACTACAAAATTACAATTTTTCTACAATTCTCTTTTTTTTATAACAAGAACAACTTTATCCAATATTATTTTTATAATGCATCCTTCTTTGATCTCAACTGTTTAAAGTTACAAGCCATTTTTAAAAAAGATTTTGTTCCTCAAAATCTTCTATTCCTATGCTAAGAAAATCCTGTCGTGCCTTGCCGTTAAAAAAAATACTAACTGCTGGAATCGTCTGGTTGAATTGATTGCTAATTTTGTGAAACTATTTTAATTTTTAAGCAAAACAATCTTTTATGTTTACATAATAAATCATTGCTTACCTGTCAACCTGTGGATTTGGACACACACCCCCCCCCCCCCTCACCACCACCCCAAATTAGTTAAATGAATTTGTTAATTTCAACTTTCAGTGGCTGCATGAGTAGCACAAAAATTTTTAATTTTTACGCAAAACAATCTTTTTTGTTTTCATAATAAATCATTGCTTACCTGTCAACCTTTGGATTTGGACACACACCCCCCCCCCCCTCACCACCACCCCAAATTAGTTAAATGAATTTGTTAATTTCAACTTTCAGTGGCTGCATGAGTAGCACAAAAATTGATCATATATATTTTTAAGAACAATGAGATTTTCCCTGTTAACTTCTTGCTATTTATTTTATAGTTGATCAAATTTAAAAAAACTTATCAAAGATCATAGATTTTAGAAAATTTAAAAATAAGGCTTAATTTGAAACCCTTTAATGGTTTTTATTTATCAGTAATTCCATGTTTACCTGTCATGAGGTTGACACTGTAAATTCGTAAAGCCACTTTTGGAGAGCTTTTTGTCGTAAGAAATTAAATTATGGGTAAGTTAGATGCAAAAAGAGCCATGAAGATAGAAATAAAAGCTTAAATCTAATATTTTTAATGGCAGTAAGACAATCAGCTTTTTAATTTTTATTGTATTTATATTTTGAGGGGTACCAGGTATTTAAACCATTCAAATTTTACTTGTATGACTGCAGCATTGTCACAGTTTCTGAAGAAATATTTATACATTTTAAAAATTTGGTACCAATATTTTGATCTAACAAATCTGATATCAATTTTTCTAATGGCTGTTTGTATTTCTTCATTGCTCAGAAACGAGAGAGTATTTAATTTTTTTTTAAATATTTTGAAAATCGTTTATAGGTTGACAGGTACGCAAATAAAATTTAAGATTTTGAAATTATAAAACTAAATCTGAAATGTACTCCAAGCATCATGACTTTACCTAAAGCGTTGTTGGGTTCAGTTTCTGTCAAACTTATGTGAAACTTATTTTTTTTGACTTATTTTCCTGAGGTCAGTTTCTTAATGTAATGTAATTATTTTTTTACTTTTGTTTAAAATAACTGAGCTGAGCAAATGACTAAGGTTGTGAAGAACTACATGTAAAACATGGCAGAGCATAGTGAGAAATCTGAAACCTTATTTGTTTAAGCGATTAATGTTAAAAAAGTTCAAACATTTTTACGATGGTTCTCACATACATCTTTAGCTGCCTGTACATCTATTACAAAATTTTGTGAAATATTTTTAAATATTTTAAAGATTATTTGCTCTGTTTTTTTTATGTGTTAACGTAAGATGCTGGAGGATATGTCATTGGACCAGTGCTACTTGTTCTTAATATAAGAAAGAAACAAAATCTCCACAATTGCATTTTTTTATTTTTTTAAAATGAATTTTTACTTTCCACTTATTCCAATGTGGTTCTTGTGATTTTGATAATTCTTTTTTATAATTGTTTGTTAACGAGTGCTGCAGATTTTTTTTTTTTTTTTTTTTTTGCAGGACTCTCTCTGGATGTAAGACTTTAACAGAGCTTTCACTTTCTAGTGATATCAAATTTTTTTATATTTTATACCAAATNTTTTTTTTTTTTTTTTTTTTTTTTTTTTTTTTTTTTTGTTTTTTTTTTTTTTTTTTTTTTTTTTTTTTTTTTGTGTTATAAATTTTTTTTTTTTTTTTTTTTTTTTTTGCAGGACTCTCTCTGGATGTAAGACTTTAACAGAGCTTTCACTTTCTAGTGATATCAAATTTTTTTATATTTTATACCAAATCTGAAATATTTTATGACCTTGACGCTGCAGTGGATTGTGTAACTTGAAGTCACGGTACCTCATTCTGCTCATGCTTTTATACAAACAACTCAACTTCATAACATGTGTATTCAATGAACACGTATTCTCTTTATACCATAAGATTCCATTCTGTAAAAATGTAAATAATTTCCTTGCAATTCTAAGACTAGACATGTCAGTGTGAAGTAAAGACCTGATAGGGTTTATAGTTTATGTAGATGTTTTGTCGCGGCTGAAAATTGCTTATTTGTTCTCAGCTGGACATGTTTGCGTAAATATAATGTCCTAATGATGGTCAATACAGATTTAGTTATGTTGTCACGTTTTAATCCTGTTTCATTGGGGTGGGGGATGCGGAGGGTCACCTGAATGCTCCACCCACCCGTCCTTTTTTAAAAAAAAATAACACATACTTTATTTGAAGAAGATTCTAATGGCAATCCTAAAATATACTAAAATAATATATGACCAGAGGTTCCCAACATTTGTTTAACTTAGTCATAATTTTTAAGAAAGTGAGACTGTTTTAAGCAGAATATTTGTGTTGCAAAGTCTAATCTCTTTTGTGGTCATGGAATACTGGTTGGGAATCTCTGATAAAAAATTATTTTTATGATGTTACAGCTTGTACCCGGCACCTTTTGTGCCTCCACTGGGCTGAGCCTGATGAAACCTTAACTTTGTATCTAAATGTTTTGACTTCCTATGGCAAAAATGGCTGTGATAACTTTCATTGGACCATCGTTATTGATTTGAATTATGCTGTACTCATGATTTGTTGGGGGAAATTAATTGAGGAAAGCTAGTCTGTTAAGTGGGAATTGGGCTCAGTCATCTTTTAGATGAAAATAAGGGATAAAAGTTATCTATAGCGCAAGTATAGGAAACTCTACACAGCTTTGGGATATTGTTTATATGATTATTTCTTTCTCAATTAGTGTCCAATGAATGACAAAGACAAATGTCAATACTTTTGTCTCAAAAAAAAAAAAAAATGAAGTATTTTGTGTCTTAAATTGTGCTTTAGTTACCATTAAATTACCATTGAGTTTATTGTTCCTACAATACTAAAAATGGAAAGGAAATCTCTATCAGACAGAATCTAATAAACTTTTAACATTGTAGTTGTAGCTTATATTACCATAATAAGATTTAATTAATCCTGGTTGTGGAGGCAGATATCTTGCTTACTATTTCAGGGTAAATTTAAGAATCTATATTTTCAATTGTTAAAATAGGTAGTGTATTAGGTAGGAAGGTTAATGTTAAGTTTATGCACATGTGTGTGTCAACATTTTGCACCTTCCTAGCTGTTTTGGGGAAATTTGTTGTTCAATGCAATTTCATATTTTGTGAATTATATTTTTATATTACAGCTTTTTGTGTGAATAAAGCAATTCTGGACTTCTGAAATTTCATTTTTGTATATTTTTTTCACCCCCCCCCCCTCTCCCCACATTCACCTCCAACCATCTCCTTTTCAGTAGCTTTTAATGTTTAATAAAACATTATTGTTTTTATGTGAGAGGTTAACTACTGTGATACTTAAAACATAGGGGATTTAATGGAATCAATATTCTCATTGGATCCCATAGGAAAACTGTTGCATTGTATTCTGTAACAATGAGGTGTAAAGGCAACACACTGAAACAGGCTTGGTAGAGAAGGCATTTATGTGGGGGCTGACAGCTGAAGCAATAGACTAGGAGAAGCTGAAGCAATAGACTAGGAGAAGCTGTGTTTTTTAAATGCTTTTCTTTTTTAATTAGTGTCTTAAAGTTTGAGTTACAATTTTAACCACGACATTAGATATGTCACCAGTCACCAGTTACATCATACTGGAAAATTAAGTTTAAAAATGATTTCCTTTCCAAGAATGGACGCTATGTAAAAGCTATCCCCACCCCCCAAATCTATCGTGGTAAGGCTCACCTTGCTTCTAGCTTTCTATATGAATGTGGTCGTAACTTGAAAACGCTAACGAACATGTGACCTGAAGAATGCTTTGCTTTTATACTAACTTATCGATTTCACATCTTTAAAAAAAAAAAAAAGAAATTAAAATGCAACACATTCTATCAAAATTTTTAAGGCTCACCTTGCTTCTAGCTTTCTATATGAATGTGGTCGTAACTTGAAAACGCTAACCAACATGTGACCTGAAGAATGCTTTGCTTTTATACTAACTTATCGATTTCACATCTTTAAAAAAAAAAAAAAGAAATTAAAATGCAACACATTCTATCAAAATTTTCAGCTCCCCACCCCCAACAAATCTTTTTTTCCTTCAAGGAAAATTACTAAGAAAAAGCAGCCTACTGCAGTTTTTCAGCATGAAATATTTGGTAGATTGATCAATGTGTGACTCTGTTCTTGCTGCATTGTTACTTTATCCTTGAACAAATATTTCAATATATACCAATAAACAAAATTTGAAACTCACAACTTCTTCTTCTTATTAATTTTTATTTATTACTCAAATCTTAACTGAGGACTCCAGCATCACCCNCCCCCCCCCCCCCACCCCTCTTGTTCTCGTTCGAATCTTTACAACCAGCTAGTAGTAAATACTCAAACAGTAACCCTTGAGTTGTAAAAATGTATCTAGGTAAGCAAAACCTACGGCCATTCTGAAGACTGAAGCCAAATTATTTCTTGCATACGCAGTTGTCAACAGCAGGTGGCATGCAATATTAAAACATCCTGGTCGCATTAAAAAAAAATATATCTCTATATATTTATATTGTGGCAAGTCGCCATTATTGTCTTAAAAAGGAGGGCATCGTGGGGTGGCTGGTTTCATGTTTCAGTTTTCAAGTCATAAGATGTCATTTCAGGAATCGTCACATTGAAAGATATACTGCATTAGTAAATGTTTAACTCTTAATACCGGTACTCAGTTCAGACGATCAAACTGTTCGTCAAATTTTTGTATGATCGCACCATTTTATGTCTGCTGACTTTTTAAATCCTTCATATTAACTTCCCTTTTGTTCGTGGGTGGCTGGTCTGCTGGAAAAATCTTCGGACGGACCATTGACCCACTTCCCGTCAACCTGCCTAGTTGAAACTTGGCACATAGAATCGTCGCCGATTCTATCACATTTCAGCCCCCCCCCCCCAACCTTTTCTGTTTTTCAAGGAGAGCAAGAATTAAGGAAATATAATGACACTGACTTTCTGGTCTGCTGGAAAAATCTTCGGACGGACCAGTGACCCACTTCCCGTCAACCTGCCTAGTTGAACCTTGGCACATAGAATCTTCGCCGATTCTATCACATTTCAGCCCCCCCCCCCCAACCTTTTCTGTTTTTCAAGGAGAGCAAGAATTAAGGAAATATAATGACACTGACTTCACGAAATAAAATTCCCGATAACTGCGCTAAATGAGATTCTTCAAAAAGTGCGTTTGGTGAGTAATATTTTCTTTTGTTTCAATTAAATTGTTGGTGAAAATAAATCTGTGATGTAAATGCGGGTGGGTCATTTGAATATTAATATAGTCTGGGGCGGGAAGAAAATGTGCGGTTGCGAGCCTGGGTGCAGGGCTGGCCCGACGGTTGCTTGCGCCCTGTGCAAGCTTAACTTTGGCGCCCCTAAGGTTTGCCTGGTCTGCTTCCAAAAAATAGCGGACAAGCGGGGGTGGGGGGGGGTGTGTTGAGTGGTAATTAAGTAGTAGTTAAGTCTCATTCTAACTTATGAAAAAAATGGCACAACGCGATTCTCCTACCCTTATTCTCTGAGACTGTACAGTGTACAGCTTTAGATTAAGTACCATTTCATCATAAAGCGTTTGAATAAAAAAAAAATGCGAAAAGAAAATAGTGAACATAACGTGAAAAAAGCGGACTATCCGCTCCAATAGTGGACACCTGCATGGGCGCCCGCAGGTAGGGGCAAGGTGGGGCACTTGCCCCCCCCCCCCTAGGGGCAAGGTGGGGCACTTGCCCCCCCCCCCCCTGGATTGATTGGATAAAAATTTTTTAGACAAAAATAGACAAAAAAATTATTGAAGTAAAGAGAAAATAAAGAGAAAGCAACTAAGCCCATGTCCTGTCCGTTCGTTCTCCATACAAATACGCTACAGTAAATTAAAACTATATTAAAATTCCCCACCCCCCTGGAAAGTTTATCGATTTTTTTGCCCCCCCCTAGAAAGTTTTCTGCGGGCGCTCATGGACACCTAGCAACTTTAGGCGCCCCTTATAAGTATAATCATTAAAGGGAAAAAAAAAAAGTTATTCGGTAATGAGTTTATTACCTATGTTGATTTGTTCATTGAACGTAGGTAATAGACTCATTAATGAATGACTAGCTATTTCTGTTAACGATTATACTTATAAGGGGCGCCAAAGTTAAGCCTTAGGTAAACTTTCACCCTGTGCGAAGCACCCGTTCGGCGCTTCCTTCTCTGTCCCTGTATGGCTCCGCTCTTTTTCCGATTACGATATACTTTTTTTGCCTTGCGTTTGCAATTTTGTGGCACGGAAAGCTTTTTGTTCCTCTTATTCTTTCTGCTGAAATAAGAGGGACAAGAAAATATGGTATTAATAAATTAATTTCCACGACCTTTCGGTTGGTCTCAACCCCAGTGCTAGTTCCAAATTAAGAATGCAACTTTCATTGTATGAAAACTCATTGAATGAAAAGCGATTTTACGAAAAGTTAGAATACCATTTCTGGACCCCGGACCCGAGTTTCACATTTCAATATAATAAAATAAGGGATTTTAAATATTTATTAGGCGCGGCAGGCACCCCCATGGCCACGGCGCCCTGTGCGAGGGCACAGGTCGCACACCCTAAAGGCCGGCCCTGCTGGGGGGGGGGGGGGCACAAATTCAGGATTTTTATGAATTGCGTTACTTGTATGCTTATTTTCTCAATTTTTCAGCCCCACACCCAATTGTTCTATATTACATTTTATCAAGTATTTATACCAAAAACTTTGTCGGGGATGTTTAATTCTGGACAAAAATGATAATTTGATAAAATACTTAGTTGTTCGATGCGATAACCAATCGCAGCGTAACTTTTTTTCACGTGACATTACAACTGTTGTATCAAAATGGTAGCCAAAGAAATTAATTGCATTACGGATTTACGATTAAAATATTTGAAAACAAGAAATGGTTTAGTATGGGTAGATAAGTCCAGAAAAAATATTAAATTGCCTCTTAGCCTGTTGGCTAAGATCAGGATGTAGTGTCTGTTCTTATCTCGCTGGGTTACCAAACCTGATTGGGTGAGCGTGATAATAATTTTTTGCTTACTTTTAAACACCCACTCTCTTCTCAGTCCTAATCAATTGGCCTATAGACCTTTCCATAGCACTGAGACAGCTTTCTTGAGAGTCACCAAAGACCTCTTGCTTGCATTGGACAGCGGTGATATCTTCATCCTGATCCTCTTAGACCTCAGTGTGGCCTTTGACACTGTTGACCATGAAACCCCTTACAAAATCCTTGAAAATTACTTTTTACTTTGGAATTTCTGGTTCAGGTTTGGTTTAGGTCCTACCTCTCCTATAGGACTGGAGCGATCGCTGTCGATGGCTATCTCTCCGGCAGTGCTGACTTGGTGTATGGAGTGCCACAGGGTTCTCTTTTGGGCCCGGTTCTATTCACAATGTATACAAGGCCACTGCTCCTCTTGCTCGGGAGGCATGCTGTGGAGAGCCAGTCATTCGCAGATGACACCCAGCTATACAAGCATACTCATCCCTCTCTTGTTGATTCCACTTTACGGACTTTGGGAGAGAGCATTGGTGATGTCAAGTCATTGATGACACTCGGCAAGTTGAAGCTTAACGAGGACAAAACGGAAGCACTCCTTATTCACGATCACAAATCATCAAGTAGGTAACTCCGACATACAGTTTACATCCTCCGCTAAGAATCTTGGTCATATTCTATCTAACAACAAGTCTCTCGGTAATCACATCTCTCACATCTGTCAAATCAGCTCCATCCGCCGCTACCTCACAGTTAATGCAACAAAAACCCAGGATATGCTCTTGTTCTCTCTCATCTTGACTATTGCACTCGCTTCTGTCAGGTTCACCAAAACACTTCTTAGAAAAATTACAAAAGGTTAAAAAATCAGCTGCTAGGCTAGTTCTAAAGGCAAAAAAACGTGATCACGTCACACCATTACTTTATTCACTTAATTGGTTCCCTGTACAAGCACGGATTGACTACAAACTCTCTGTTCTCTGTCACAAATTTTTCTTGAATTCCTGCCCTTCCTATCTAACCGAACTTCTTTCTGTCTCTTCACCCTTTCAACAGCTTCGCTCCTCCGCAGACGTGCATATTCTTTCTATCCCAAAGACTCTGACAAAAACATATGATGAACTATCTTTCTCTTTCTGTGCCCACAAACAATGGAATTCTCTTCCATTACACATCCTCAATATACCGACCATCACAGCCTTCAAAACTGCACTCAAAACACATCTCTTTAAACTCTACTATCCTGACTAATTCCCCCCTCTTACCGATAAACGATGCTGCTGGATGCCGTCCATGGCGTGACATGTAAATAGTTCTGGAATGAGTGGAGTGAATATACGTTTGTTTTGTTTTATTTAATTAATGTATATTAATTAATTTTTTAAGTTGATTATGTTTGTTAAATTGTATGTACAGCGTAGTGAGCCCATCCCTAGGCTGGGTTACCACGCAATATAAAACCACTCATAATAATATCTCGCTTGGTTTTCAGCCTGTGTCGGGACGATTGGTACAAACAAATGAGAGAGCCACAAGGGCAGACTTTGAAGAGGGGCTACCCCAGTATTGCAGTACTTCTAGGAGAATCCTTACAAAAAGCAAAGAAAACATGACATGGTTAAGTTTCTCACACCTTCAAAGGTTAAATACCATTTCTGATAACCAGAAACAAGGCATAATTGGAATTCCTTGACCAGAGGCCTTGAAGGTTTGCTCAGACGATGGACCCTGAAAGAATTTTAATGTCAAGTCTTTGCTTTAAGACTAAACTATGATTATGACTACAGTGACTATATACTAAATATTATATAGGCCTAATATTATTATTTATTTGATACATATTGTGAAAATGGGGCTTATCATTTTATAATGGTAAATATTAATGACTAGTAAAGAGTGCAAGAACTGTAAAGTACAATAAAGTATTATTAAAGTATTCATAGCATTGACAGAAGAAATTATTTTTTTATATTACGTAACATAGCCTAGGTTAATTATTAACTTAACAATATATAATATAGTATAGCATTTATAGTTCTTCGGCCTAGCCAAAAAAAACAACACTTAACAGAAATTGAACACACATACAAAAAAACAACAATGCTATGAGTATGACTTGTAGACTTATACAGTATCGAACGGAAGTTTGGTCAAATTTTTTGTTCAGTTCACACCATAAAATTTTCTTCAAATTTCTCTTTGAACTCACTATACCAGCATTCCCCAAACGGTGGTCCGTGGACCGGCACCGGTCCGCAAGCCTTACGTTACCGGTCAGGAGAGCATGAATATTGATGTTTAAATAGAAAGGAAATGTAATTAATAAATCTGGCACCGGACCCTGATGCAGTTTCGAAACTTGTCCACCGGTCCATGAAACTTAAAAGTTTGGGAAAAGCTGCATTATACTATATAGTAAAACCAAAAAATGCATTGAAAAAGAAATTTGACGCAAAATTTGAGCGTGTAAACTAAAAAAACAAATTTGACCAAACTTCCGTTTGATCAAACTGTCAGTGATAAATTTTCCATCTACGAAATTTCTTTCGAAAAAATTTCCGGATACGCGTATAAGATTTTATGTTTTCTTTGGCAATTATTAAAAAGTATATCTAAGGGGTAGCCACAGAAATACAATTTAATAATTGACCAACAGTAAATTTAATAATTAAAAAAGTTGAATTCTTTAATTAAAGTAAGGGGACATCCATAATTTTATGTTAGGACAAGGAGGAGTTGATTTTGGAATTTTTAATTTCTAATTGTTTCTTTTAACCGGGGGTTTGGAATCTGAGCTCTGAAGCAGTCTTTTTTTTTTCCTGGATCTCGAGCTGGTAAAATTTCTTACTGATCCGAGCTTCAATTTTTTATTTTACTTAATGGAAAAAAAAATTAAAATGGTAAAAGTATAATTTGCACTTTTTCATTTTAAAATTATTTTTAAAAAATTGATGCCCTATTATTCTACAACTATACTTTCCCACTCTTCCACATCTATGTTGCCCCACCATGTCATTAGCTATGTTACCCCAACTTTTCTACCCATTATGTATTAAGATCTCAATAAATATTTAATGTTGCCAGCCTACAGCCCTCATCATAGTTTGTTTATCTTGCAGGTCCGAGACAAGACTAAACTTTCACTGGAGTTGGTGGTGGCAGAGAGCAGCTTCCTCATGTTAGAGAATGAACAACAAAGACAGCAGTTTGAGAAATGTTTTGATGAGATGGCAAATCAGGTGGTCTGGCCTTGGTGGCTTACAAGGTAGCTATTTTTTTAAAAAATGGTTGTTTCTGTACCTCATATGTAGCTCTACTTGTCAATTAAATACATTTAAGAAAATATATGCTAAAAAAATATTTAATATGATACTTATAATATCAATATAGTATTTTTCATTAAATATTGTTCAATTTTAATTTTTCATTTAACAGATATTTAATTGAATTAAAATGTTCTTGCCTAATGTGCTCTCCTGCATAAGCAATTGAGCAAAACTTAATTTTAAAATGTAGTTATTTTTTAAAAAAAGAATAAAAGACCGAAAATATAAATTAAGCTGTGTCATTGTTATTTAAATTTGTATTAAATATAAAAATGAATGAATGGTAATAATCACAATAAAGAAAGGTTATTAAGAGAATAACCTTTTAATTATAATATCTGAAGTTGATTCTCGCATAGTGAATACAAATTTGCACGCTGTCTGGTGCACTTTAGAGGAATTTTATTTTTCAAGTTTTTGATCTACTTTAGCTCCTTCTTTACATCTATATATAGATTGCTTACATATCTGAATTGGACTCTTGTCTGCAGTAGACTCTAAATCTTGAATCTGGACAAGAATGTACCATTTCAGTTCATCTTTAATTTTTAAGACAGTTAAATAGACAATGTAACAAATATTTTATGCTGCTATTTTAAACCATTATTGATATCCTTAAACTATAATTATTTTTAAATTGTTTTTTTTAGTTTCAGCTATAGAATGAATACAAAGCTACCCAAATTGGATGACCTAGCTTCAGTCACTGTTAGATACAAGAATGAATTAACCATTGCCAACCATTGTTTGCTACAACAACAGATCAACCAGCACCAGCCATTACTAGCAAGAGATTCACCAGCTGCGGTTAGCTACAACTTTTTAAAAATTTTAAATAACTTTCAGGGTTTAATGTGAATACAAGTATGTACTTAAAATAAATTATTTACACTTAAAAACAAATCTCAAGTGTAAAAATAAAATTATGAAAAGTTAAACATTAATGCTCTATCCAAAAAAATTTCATGTAGACTTCAATCTAAAATTGTTTACCCTATAACTTTTGCTGTGCTGCTTATAGAATTCCATAATAGTACAATAAATAATCAAAATTAAATTATAAACAGACAAGCACATGTTCCTGCAATTTTCTGTCTCGGGTTGATCCTGTAGTAGAGGCCAAAACGTGCCAAAGTGTACTCGTTTTTATGGCCATTTTAATGTTTAAGCTACTGTTTCTATAGTCATTTTTCACATTGTAGTTACTATTGTAGTGCCTCTGGTTTTTCATTTTTATATAACTTTAGCAGTTTAAATAGTTTACATATTTTTAATAACTGTAAAGCGCATAGAGCTGTAAGGTAAGCTCTATACAAAAATGCCTAAATAAATAAATAAATCAATAATTGAAATTGCATACTCTGATCTTAAAATAAATGATTTACACTTTTAAAAAAAAACAAATTTAAAGTGTAAAAATAAGATATGAATAAATTAAACTTTTTTTTTTCTTTAAAAATCTGCAGAATGCCTTAAATGAGAAAGACCAAGTACATGATCATTGGAGGGACTCACTGGATTCTGAGGGACTAAGTACATCTTGGAATCAAGATTAGACCTTATTGAAACTAGATGATTGCTTCATTACATTTGACAGTTATATATATATTTAAGTATGATTATTACACTAATTCAGGGGTTCTCAACATGTGGGTCGGGATACCCTAAGGCAATGCTGTCCAACCTTTTTGACTCCGGGAGCTAAATTTTTTTTTTTGTGAAGCCAAGGGCAGCACATGGCATCTCAAAACAGATATTTTTTTAAAACGTAAAAAAAGATGATTCCCTTTAAAACACTTCTTGCCTTAAGCATAAGGAATAATATATTAGTTAATAGTGTTATCCCAACAAATAAAAACTGTAGCATATCTTTATTGGGATATTTGTCTTTGACTTGAACTTGAAATCTTCTTAATTTGGGGCTGGAATTCACCAAATGCTGCCCTTATTAGTTTAGGTTTCCTAAATGTTCATCTGTCAAAGTATTTATTTTTTTTTGGACTTGATGTCGGTCATTGCAGAGAATCCAGCTTCACAGACATAGGTGTTTCCAAACATCGCCAATATATTTTTACATTTTAATAGTTGTGGAAATTCATCTGAAGTAGTCAGATTTTTTAAAAATTAAAACTTTTCATGAATTCCCAAATAGTGGATTACGGGTGTGGGTGGACACTTGCATTGTGTTGTTCACTTGCATTGTGCTGTCCACTATAAAGCCATTGTTGACATTTTTATTCACAGGAAACTGTTCACATTTTATTTACTTCCTGTCAAAACGCATGGTTGTGAATTTAACTTGACTCTTTCGATGCGGAACAACGCACACTGCGTTCATCCGCCGTTCTCAAAAGCACGTACCAACGCGCTGTGCGTTGTTTCAATATCATGTTTGTTTCTTTGCTATATCTTGGTTAAACTTTTTAAGAGCTATTTTTAAAGAATACTTTTACATAGAAGAGTGGTACTTCATTGTTTATAAGCGAAACCAAGGTTTATTTGTTGTCATTTGAAGCATTATTTTAAAGATTTTCTTCGCTTTTTTTGTCTTCTGTTGCTATGGCTACCATAGGCCTAGTAGGTGAGTAAGTTTCCAGACGATTAACATCTCAAAAAGCTTTGGAATTGTTTTATACTATTTCTTTTGATAGTGAAGATAATGTATATTTAGATCCATCACATGATTCCGATAGTTTTAGAGGATTTTAGTTATAGAGGTGAAGATATGGTATTCGTACATCATACGGTTTGGGGAAAAAATGGTTTAGCATAAAATGTTTTCACATTTTATGGGTCTTTTCTGTAACTTATTTTATTTAAACTGAAGAAATAAGTTTACAAACATATAGTCCTTTCAATTATCTTTCATTTGATACCAAGTTAAGTCTTGTAAACCAAAACATAATGTTTCAAATATTTTTTTAATAAACCCAACCTCTCACTCTTTTTCGCTCTTCGAAAAAAATGTACATTGTATCGATAAAAAATTCTGCAGCGAAAGAGTTAATATTCGTTTGGTTTACATAAAGGTAAAAAACTGGTGGAATGCTTTTATTCAAAGAAATGCTTTTGAAATGACAAATGTTCAAAGTATTTATTATTTGTGCCTTCATATCCAGTGAAGAAATTTTATTTCAAAATTTAAATTTATGATATTGTACTGTGCAGAAAAAATAGTTTATATGATATTATATGTGTGCAAAAATCAGTTTTTTTATGATACAGTATCATGTGTGCAGAAAAAAAATAGTTTTTAAACATTTTTTTAATGTGCAGAAGAAAATGAATTTACTCTTTACTATTCAATATATTTATGTATATGTACATTTCTAAGTCTAAATAGAAACAAATTTTAACTGCTTCATTTTTTGTGCTAGTAGATAAATTGTTAGCTCAGATACATGTGGCAATTCAAATTGCTTACATATTTACCAAATTAAGATGTTTGATTGTATGTGATCTATTGCATTTAGTATGCTTGATTGTAGGTGATTTATTCCATTTAACATGTCTTCTATCTAACATATTATGTGATTTTTTCCATATAAAATGTAGGTGTGTAAATTAGCAAAGTGTAACTGTATATATATTTTTATGTTTCTTGGTATTAATTGTGGTCAGTGATGGAAAAGCAAACTGCAATACCAAGTCCATATTTTGTAACGGGCCACCATCAATGCCAGTAGTGCATGCTCACTCTGACTGCCCATATTTTGTGTTTATTTCATGCCCTGCTCGTGTTGTGTTCACTTTCTCATCTCATCTAGGCTTATTTTATTGAATATATTTGAATTGTTCCTTCATTTAGTATTTTGTAAAGTTGAAATGTGTTTTTGCTTTGACAGCCTCTTTCTTCAAGCAGCCATTGACTAAGACAACCATGGTTCTCCAGCAGGCCTTACATTGAACTCTTGGGTTTGTGTTCATTAATGATTAATTTAAGACAAATACAGGGTAAGCGAGTCTCATCACTACGCAAGGGAAATAATGGGTTTGCTGTTTTAGACCATTTAATCATTTTTGTAAGTATTTTAAATTGTAAAAAGTGAAAATAATAAACTTGTTTTAAAGAGTATACATTTGCTTTGTTCTGTATATTGGGGGGGGGGGGTGGTTGTTTCCCTTTGTTCGATGAGTGTGATTTGGGGTTGCCTCCCCTTTTGATCTTCTTCATGTGTCTTCTTCTTGGTTCTGTCTTGCTATGGGGGATCTTCTACCCCCTGTGTCGCATTTGTGCGTTTTTTGAAGTGTGATGGAAATCGGGCCAGCTCAAATTAAATCCTGTTTTTTGCCTCCTCAGACTGGCCTCCCCGACCTCCATCCCCCGGGTTCATTGAAGTTATGTTTCAAGATAGACAATTTTGATAGGTGTTTGTAAATTTCAATATACCTAATTAAATTGCTATTATAAAATAAAAGAAAGCTTATTTATGTAGTATTATATGTATTTATCGTTTCAAAAATGTATCTGGTCATTATAATATAATCAGATCTTGTTAAATGCATAAGCCTCTTTAACATATGTGCTAATGAACTTACTTAAATATACTGTTGTGTTATCTTTCTTTTTCCATGCATTTTTTATTTCCCCTGGTTTTCATCATCATAAAGTTGCGATGCCGTGATTTTTAATGATGTCATTGATTTCTAAAAAAGCGTTTTATGACATGAACTTGGTCTTGTTCACCACCACTGATACAACCCCCAAGCATGAATAAGTTAAAACGAATATTTACCGTATTTTGCAAATAAGTACTACGATTTAGTTGTCAAATAGATTCATCATTTCAGTTTACACTTTTCAAAAATAATATTTTTCATCAAATTTTCAATTCTTACGGTAAAACGGAGGTCGGTCCTACAAGTTTTTTTTTTTTTTTTAAATCTTAAAATGGCGTGGTTTTATGGTCAAAGGGAGGATATCGTGTATATTTTTATAATAATCTTAAGATTGCAAAAGTTATTTCCCATTTAATTTGTGTCGTATTTTTAAGAGGTCATTTTTTCGTTGCAAGATTATTTCCCTTTGACCATAAAAATAATTTACTACAAATAAATTTTTTTTTGGTTATCTCTCTTTGATCACACTTTTTTTTTACAAATAATTATTTTAGAGATTATTTTAAATGAATTTAGAGATTTTAATCAATGATAAAGGGTTGAAAATTTTTACAATTATAATTTAATTAAGCCCTTTTAAAAATTTTAATTAAAATGGGAACCATTTATCGCAATTATATTTTACTTTTTCTTTAAATACTTGATAATTTAAATCTTTTCCTCATATAAAAATAAACAACTTTAAGGAATTATAAAAACTTTAGGGCCATTCATCAAATCACTTGTACAAAATGTAGTGTGATATTTTTATAACTTGCTCATTGATAGCCAATAGTAGTTGCTCAGCTGTAATTATTAGTAATATTTCAAAAGTAAACTGAGGTTATGTTGTTTGTCAAGGTTTATCTCCTTATCCTTGATCTTAAATAAGATGTTAATTTTCACAGCTGGACTTCGCAGCAAAAATGAGCTTCACTTACTCCTTACTGCATTAGAAAACTTTAAATATTTGAATTATTGAAACAGGTCACACAAAAAAAGATTTTTATCAAGATGATTATGAATTGCAATAAAAATTTATTAGCACTGATTTTAACCATCATAGGAAATTGGTAGAGAACCACTGCTAAGTATATACATATTTTTTATCAAGGGTTCCCCAAAAAGTACTGTGACCTTGGGGTAGTTCCTCTTGTAAGCCAGCCCTTGCAGGTCACTTGGCCTTGTTCTCCCAATCGTCCCGAACCCGGCTGAAAACCAAATGAGATATCCTATACCTCCAACAGGTTTGGTAACCCGGCAGGATAAGAACAGATACTACATCCTGATCTTAGCCAAAAAGCTGAGAAGCTATCGTACTTTTTCTGGGCTTATACAGCCAACTGGTCATAATTTTTTCTAAGGTGAGGCTGGGAAGGATCTTATTATCTATAAAAATATGCTTATATATTAAAAGAAAGCCTTAAAGCTTGTGAATAATTATCCACCCTAATTTTCCTTATTATTTGTTTTTTTTCCTTAACATAGTCTTAATCACACTATTTTGATTGATTAATAAGTGCAAAGTTTAAAGTTACTGAATGCACACAAGCTGTAATGCAAAACATAAAATAATTATAATTAGTATCATACAAAACAATTAATAAAATGAATGAAAAAATTCCAAACCTTATTTTTGCAAAAAAAACCACCAAATTTTGATTGTTAAAACATCTAACATACCACAAATAAAAACAGACAAAACAAATTGATTAGTAATGTAATTATTTTATTATATCATTCATATCCATCATTCAAGAAAACTTTTGAAAACTCATTTGTGGATGCCAATTATTCTACCTCCCAATAACAACTGATTAAATAAAATTAAAACATCTTTTTAATCAAAACCAGCATTGGCTACCAGCTTACATTTTTTAAAATCTAGGTAAATTACAAATAACTGTTTTACGTTTTACAATGTTAACTGAGAATTTGTTTCAACTACCCTAATCAAAATCGCTTATGCTGAAATACAGAAATTTCATGAAAATATGGCATGGTAAATATTGAATGTATAAGTGTAAGTATCTTTACACCTTAAAAATGCATAACAACTTATATTATTTTGTAACTCTTTATGTCTTAAAATTAATTGGAACAATATCTTGCATTTTTTTTGTACATAGACTTTTCATTACAACAAATTGATGTGATTTTTCACAAATGGTTTTACTAATATGAATGACTGCCAAATCAGGAGTTACTGAACCAGTTAAGTAAAAAAAGAAATACGGTTATTGAACAAATTGTACAATAATATATTATGAAGCTTTTTACTTGAGATTTGCGCACATATAATAACAAGAAGCAAGATGAGAAAATATTCCACAGCACAGCAACGTCAGGAGTTAAATCGACATCATGTTGGAGTTTTTTTCAGATTCTTTCACACCTAGAAGAATAGGGACAAAGCCAGACATTAAGATACAGCTATGACACGGTTTATGATAAATATATGTTGAAATATTTAAGATTTTATCATGTAGGAATCAATGTTTAGCCTTTCAATAATGTTTTTAGTTTTTTAAAGTAAATTTTAAAATAAATATGTACATACTTCTTAAAAACTGAAGAGAATTAGAATTAAAATTTAAGCTAATATTAGATGGTGAGGAGTCAGTCATCCATTGGATTTAACAGTGATTATTGATGGGTCATCCTTTGAATCTAAAACAAGGGTTGTTGAAGGGTCATCATTGTAGCTGCCAATGGTTTTTAATCGTGTCAACTACAAATGAAATTAAAAAATAAAAAAATTAAAAGATATTAATAAAATATTATACAAACAGAATGTTTCAATTTTGTCCCAATAATTTGTGACAAAGATTTGTTCCCATTAAGCTGAGTCAATGATTTGGCAGAATAGATACAGGTAATTAAATTTTACATTATTTTTTTTAACAAGAAATATTAAAGTAAACAAATATCTTCTTGAATCCTATGATTAGAAAAAGCTGATAGACATCTACCAATTAATAGCACACTCAACCAATGAAAACCTGGCATGGTTCAATGGTGAGTAAAAAGAAAATCATCCCTACCAATTGCTATGATGGTTAACTTGACATGATGGTTAACTTGACATGATAGTTAACTTGACATGATGCTTAACTTGACAAGATGGTTAACTTGACATGATGCTTAACTTGACATGATAGTTAACTTGACAAGATGGTTAACTTGACATGATGCTTAACTTGACATGATGGTTAACTTGACTTAATAGTTAACTTGACACATCTAGACAAGACTCCACTTCAACTCATGTTCTGTGTTGACATCTTCACATCGATTTCAACTGCCTTCCATAAGAAACAGTACCCCTGTAGAGGCCACCACAAAAAAATTAATTTATTTACAAAAATAAATTTGAAATATGATGAAGACTTTTACAGTGTACAATGTTTTGGAATATATCTTTATTATTTTTTAAAACCATAGAATTTTATAAATTTCTTTTCTTTTGCCACAATAAGATTTGCAGTTGAATAAAGACACCAGACCAATATTTTGTGTGCAATGAAGAAAAGAAAGATCATGTTCTGATTGTCTTAGTCTTAGCATGCAAAGTTAATATGTCAGCCATTCATTACTTTATACTGGATGGCTTGCCTTTTACAAGGGTTAATTTACTTGTTAATATAGATTTGGACTATATGTTCATGGATTCCAGGGGTGAAACTAAGCTGGGGCTAAAAGTAGACTCCATATGCTCCAAACAGAATTGAATTCGGTTTATGAAATTGGGGGGAGGTGGGGCGCCGGAGTCATTATGACTAATTTCGGCCCTGATGAGGTGTGGTGTGGGAGTCATCATTCATTATGCCTAATTTTGGCACTGATAACATCAGTGAGATATAATTTTCCACTAAACCAAACTCCTGAATACACCCCTCCCCCACAAACACACATATATGAGAATAGGTAGGCTAAATAGCTTAAATATGCAGTGTGTGTGACACAGATCTTGATTTTGCCACAAATACTTCAAAATCAAATATATGAATATTTATTATTGAATATGCTATGCATTAATTGAATATTTTTTAATCAACCTTTACCAGTAGGCCCTATCTTCGCTGGTGGAGTAAATAGGGTTTCAGGAACTAACACTTTTATCATATTCATAAACGCGACCTCAAAAATCTTTGAGTTTGTTCTCTAGGAAGGGCTAACACTTGGAACTAGACCCGGGTGGTGCAGCTGAGGTACGACTAAAGACTAAAGGAAAAATAATAATAATTGCATACTCCCAATTACAAAAAACATTAAGATAACACAGGATCAACTAGAAATTAAAGTAACTTCCCCTGTGAAATTTAACTAATAAATTCGCATTTTAAATGAACATGTTACTAATTGAATACACACTATTTCACACTAAATTCACTTTTATTTCCAATGTATTTGTCAAAATATTATAGGGAGCTTTTGTAGGGAGCTTGTGCCCAAAATCTTCGTCCGCCATAGGCGGCACTTACCCTAGCTACGTCACCGAGCTTATATATATATATATCAGCTGTATATTTCATTGCTTCCACCATTCGCCCAATTCCATTGCACGGAAAGTAAGCGTAACATTTACACCTCTTTAGAAAAGTTATAAATATCACAATTTAGTTAGTTTTTGTTTTTAAGATTATAAGTTCGCTTTATTTTAACACACTTTTTCTCGGGGGAAGGGGGATTGGGGCAGTTAACTTGCTCTGGAGAGCCCCCCATTTTTTTCACCCAAAGGAACAACTGGTTGAAAAAAAATAAAATAAATAAAATATAATGATGTGAACTATGCTTTAGAACAATGACAATACGGTACCGGAGTCAAATGCACATAGTGGGATGTGATCCATCCTATCTGTTGCCCTATTTCAAAGTGGGATGTGATGCATCCTATCTGTTGCCCTATTTCAAAGTGGGATGTGATGCATCCTATCTGTTGCCCTATTTCAAAGTGGGATGTGATGCATCCTATCTGTTGCCCTATTTCAAAGTGGGATGTGATCCATCCTATCTGTAACCCTATTTCATAGTGGGATGTGATCCATTCTATCTGTTGCCCTATTTCATAGTGGGATGTGATCCATCCTGTCTGTAACCCTTTTTCATAGTGGGATGTGATCCATCCTATCTGTAACCATATTTCTTAGTGGGATGTGATCCATCCTATCTGTAGCCATATTTAATAGTGGTTTGTGATCCATCCTGTCTGTAACCCTATTTCATAGTGGGATGTGATCCATCCTATCTGTTGCCATATTTAATAGTGGTTTGTGATCCATCCTGTCTGTAACCCTATTTCTTAGTGGGATGTGATCCATCCTATCTGTAACCCTATTTCATAGTGGGATGTGATCCATCCTATCTGTAACCCTATTTCATAGTGGGATGTGATCCATCCTATCTGTAACCCTATTTCATAGTGGGATGTGATCCATCCTATCTGTTGCCCCATTTCATAGTGGGATGTGATCCATCCTATCTGTTGCCCTATTTCATAGTGGGATGTGATCCATCCTATCTGTTGCCCCATTTCATAGTGGGATGTGATCCATCCTATCTGTAACCCTATTTCATAGTGGGATGTGATCCATCCTATCTGTTGCCCTATTTCATAGTGGGATGTGATCCATCCTATCTGTTGCCCTATTTCATAGTGGGATGTGATCCATCCTATCTGTTACCCTATTTCTTAGTGGGATGTGATCCATCCTATCTGTAACCCTATTTCATAGTGGGATGTGATCCATCCTATCTGTTACCCTATTTCTTAGTGGGATGTGATCCATCCTATCTGTAACCCTATTTCATAGTGGGATGTGATCCATCCTATCTGTTGCCCTATTTCATAGTGGGATGTGATCCATCCTATCTGTTGCCCCATTTCATAGTGGGATGTGATCCATCCTATCTGTAACCCTATTTCATAGTGGGATGTGATCCATCCTATCTGTTGCCCTATTTCATAGTGGGATGTGATCCATCCTATCTGTTGCCCTATTTCATAGTGGGATGTGATCCATCCTATCTGTAACCCTATTTCATAGTGGGATGTGATCCATCCTATCTGTTACCCTATTTCTTAGTGGGATGTGATCCATCCTATCTGTTGCCCTATTTCATAGTGGGATGTTATCCATCCTATCTGTACCCCTATTTCTTAGTGGGATTTGATCCATTCTATCTGTACCCCTATTTCTTAGTGGGATGTGATCCATCCTATCTGTACCCCTATTTCTTAGTGGGATGTGATCCATCCTATCTGTAACCCTATTTCATAGTGGGATGTGATCCATCCTGTCTGTAACCCTATTTCATAGTGGGATGTGATCCATCCTATCTGTAACCCTATTTCATAGTGGGATGTGATCCATCCTATCTGTNNNCCCCCCCCCCCCCCCCAACAGGTTCACTGAAATACACCCACAGGACACAGCAAACAAAATAAATAGTACAACAACAGAACAACACAGAGATCATTAAAAATTTTAAGAACATAAAATTCATTTTTTTTTAATGACAACAAATAAGATGTTTTTGCATGAGAAGGGGACAAAAATGGTGGCAATTTAGAGATTCAAAAATTTTAACCAAAAAAGAAATAAAGAAACTTATTACAATAATTATAATACAAAAAAAGAGAAATGTACAATTACGTTGGGCCGCACTGTTGTTGTTGATTTCAATGGCTCTGGTTGACCTCCGTGAACACACCACCATTATACAAACATGCAAATAAATAAAGAGGGAACACACATCAAAAAATACAACCAAATTGTTGACACTGTGTAAGTAACAAAGGTAGCAACACTAAATACAGACTCAGACTCAATCCCTTTTTTTTTTTAAAATGTTTAAAAATTAAACTAAAACTATGATAGAGATACTGCTGCTCTGTAAAACAAAACAAGAATGTGATTGGCAGATTTTGTTTGGATGTGCCGGCAATGACAGCTGGTTAAAAGGAGAATCTTATCTTATGGCTCTTTCGCAAAGTGTACAGGGAGATTTGAAAAATAATTAATTTCAGGGGTAATCCAATAACTGTCGAGGGCAGCTGTCAGGATTAATTGGTGGGCAGCTGTCAGGATTAATTAGTGGGCAGCTGTCAGGATTAATCAGTGGTCAATTGTCAGGATTAATCAGTGGGCAGCTGTCCAGATTAATCAGTGGGCAGCTGTCTGGATTAATCAGTGGACAAATGCCAGGAATAGTCAGTGGGCAGCTTTCAGGGTTATATGATCTATGCATGAATAATGTGATTAAAAATTGGTGTAGACATTTTTTTAAAATGGGATATAAATAAAAACCCGTCAAGTATTTCAGGATAAGATCCTATTGGGAGAAATATTAATGAGAAATGTAATAATATATATATATATATATCGAGCGTATCTATATCTACTAATATGTGTGTGTAAAAAATAAATGCTGTAGTTTAATTGGGTATTCATTATTTTAAATATTGATTTCCATTTTGCACGAAACTGTTTATTATTTATTCAGAGGGTGCTGCAAAATTTAAAAAAACAAAAAAAACAATGAAAACCAGTCAGCCTAAGCCAGTGGTGTATAAACTTTTTTGTTAAACTTGTGTGCAAAATTTTTGTC
>CAXITT010000752.1:299168-319135 GCA_964033795.1 Lymnaea stagnalis | reverse complement strand
TTTGATTTTTAAAATTTGTTCAAAAAAAAAGAAAAATAAAAAAAAAAAAAAAAAAAAACATACTTGTCAATGTTACATCTAAAAATACAATTTTTGTTGAATACATCCTGTAAAAAAAATTTTGATTGTATAATATAAAAATACTTTTAGTGTAGTTGTATAACATAATATAGACAAATTGTAGACCAGAGTCACAAAAAGGGGCAAGAATAGCGAATCCGGATGTTTGTTTGAAAGAAATTTCGTAGACAGAAAATTGATTCACGGAAATATGGTTGAATCTTTTTTTCAGTTCGCATGTTAAAATTTTGCGTCGAATTTCTTTTTGAACGCATTATTTTGTTTTACTATATAGTATAATGTGTTCAAAAAGAAACTTGACGAAAATTTTAACATGTGAACTGAAAAAAAGATTCAAACAAACTTCCGTTTGATCAAGTTTCCGTCGACCAATTTTTCAAACAAATTTCCGGTAACCCAAGAATAGTTCAAAAATATTTTTTTTTGTAAATACATGATAAAAAAAAAATATGTTGGTTTCTTAAATTCTACACAAAATATACAACCATGCTGTGTGCTGGGTATAGGATAATTGAATAAAATAAAATTTATGATGTTTTACTTTATTGTTTATTTATTTAAACAAATCAATCCAAAAAAAAAAAAATAATAATTCAATGAATCAATTTTGAAATTCCCTCACTTGTTATGCTACAAATAAAAATCTTTAGTTGTAGTAAGATGAATCAAGGTCTTTGATGTAATTCACGAGATAAAATCATACATATTGTTTTCATTTGCAAATTATTTCCAATGAATGAATCCGTCACACAACTTATTTCTGAACATCTTATAAAATAAAAATGAATGACCTGAATGGTTTTTTTTCGGCTCTTTTAGAATTTACTCTGAAAGTTAAATTTTACATTGTTAAGTGCTCATTTTATTTTTTTTAATCTAGCATAGACCAGGATGACATTGCAGTGACTAAAGCAAACATTCATAAATGTATGTTTTTTTATCATATCAGTTGAAAATCATACTTTTATGAAGAACTATGTATTCAAGTATGCTTCCTCCAATAGGACAATTTTCAGTTCTCCAGATATATTCACTCAAATATCTGAACTACCTGATCTTTAATAACAAAACAAAACTATAATTTTTTTTTTACAAGTTTCATGTTGCATTCTATGGCTTTAAAGAAAATGGCAAAGAGGCAATGCTTTAAAAACAAAAATTTACAAAAATTTAGCAAATAAATGAATGATACAGCAAACATTCATCTTAAATGTTATTGAGATTTATAAACAGTGTAAATGAATATGTAACAACAAAAAAAAAAGTAAATCTGAGCAAACTTTTGGAGTAAATAAAATGTAAACATTGAAGCTTAAATAATGGTGGATACCTGTCTAAGGAAGTGTCTTTTTAAAAAAAAAAGGTACAGATTCACAGCTGGTACCTTGTATGTCTACATCTCTACTTAAATGCACAAGTTTAAAAATTATAAAGTTTGAAGATAAGCAGGTAGCTTGAACTCTATTTCAACCAGGACTGTGCAGTTGTTTGTCATGGTAAAACTTTGAAGAAAAGCAGATTGTTTAAACTATTTCAACCAGGACTGCAGAGTTGTTTGTAATTGGAAGAAAATTTGTCTCAAATGATTTCAAACCTGCAGATAATGGTCCTACTGGTGAGAGAAGGAAGTTGGCAAATGATATCACAAAGTAAAAATTTTCCCAGAAATTGAAGTAGTTCTTAAAGAATCTGACTCCAGAGCAGATTTTATGACACCGACTCCCGTAAATAATGCTGACCCCCGAACAACTTGACTCGGGTGAGAGTTAACCGAGGTCTGGCAAGAGATTCTCAAAATATTGGCACACTGAGGTACTCCAAAGAGATATGAAGGTTTGGGGCAAAGTACTATCATGGTTAGATACCTACAAAAAAAAACAACCTAAACAGGCTTAAGTTGACAAGGTATAACATCTTACTAGCATTATTTACATGAAATAAAAGTAAAACTGAATGCAAGAGCCTGGAGAGAACTTAAGCTACACGATGATCAATGTTTTGGTGCAGAGCCCGAAACGGGGAAAAAGTTTTCATGGTCTCTTTCACAGTCATTGCCAAACAAATTTTATTTCAAGAAGAAAAAAAGGACAGCCTCTGCACATATTTAAAAATGGAACACCAATAATTCAGAAGCTTCTTCTTCTTTTTTTTTTTTATTTAAAAAAAAAGCTGAATTTTTGCTACTGTAAACATTAAGAAAATCTCCTGCAATCTTTGGAAATTTATACAGAAAAAAAAATCTGAAGATTTTTACATCAAGGTTAGAAAAAATAATTTAAACAAAAAAATTCCTTTGAAGCTCCTTTGGCAAGAAAATCGTCATGACAACCAGTCAGATTACAACAAACAAAACTTAAACTGCGTAAATCATCATTCATTGCTAATTTCATGTACGGATGAAACCACATTTTTCATGAATTATGGTTATCATCATTAGGATCTATTCAATAGATCTTTTATCTTTAATAACTAAACGATACATAAATAATATTGATAAAAAATATATATGATTCTCTCCCCAACACCATTTTCTTATTGATTTTCTAATTCTGTTTTGGTGCAAAATTCTTTTTAATATTACAGGGCTTAAATTTCATAGCTAACCACATATATTAGCACTAAACATGAACAGAATCTGGACAAACAACATAGTCCCATTCCTTAACTTGTTTGGTGATAATATATCCTTTTCGAGTTCCACCTTTTCTCTCTCTATTTAAAATATATTGATTAAAAAAAGGACAATAGTTATTTAATACACATAAACAAGTAAGTCATTACAAATGTCACAGTGAGCAATCATTGTTAAAAAGTGATGGATCAAATGAAAGTTTTCAATTCCGCTTTGTAAGTTTTAAAAGATTGGATCCAAAGGAAAAAAAATTGGTGTAAACAATTTATATATATATAATATAATATATATATATAATATATATATATATATATATATATATATATATATATTTATTTATATATATATATATATATATATATATATATATTATATAATGAGATGCGCTAAATACTTATGTAAGTCTCCAGATTAGCACTCGGATCATTAACAAAAAGGTTTGACACAATATTGTGACCTCAAGTCTGTTCTTAAGAATTAACAAAAAATTACCATCTCCATTTTAATAAGGGTTGCGGTTGTGTCCATCTCTTAGTTGAACAGTTTTGAAATAAGCTCAACTTATTAAAACGATGCATTCTATTTACAGATAGAACAATGAAAAACTCCTCTTGATGAGCACCTCCTCTTAATGGACTATATGTACAAAAATCTGACACGCACGCACACAGCATTGTTGTTACAAAGANTGAAAATAAACCATCAAAAAATAAAAAAAACAAAAATTTTATTTTGCCCCTAAAATAAAAAAAAAAAAAAATGTTAATTTAAAAAAAAAATAATAATAAATAATAAATAGGTCCAACACTATGAAGTTTAAATATTTGAGCCTTGCTTTGCCGCAATAAACATTTTTAAAATTCTGAATACATATTTACTAGGTCCTGTTAACCTGAACATCATTTGTACAAAAGAAAAACATATCCTCGGAGCATGAGAAATGAAATTTGAAGAGGGGCAGCTATGCTTATATTTGTTATATGGTGATACAGTTCAATGAACCTAGTCTAGACCCAGAATATTGGCCGGGCGTCTAGTCTAGAATAATAGAGTGCATTGAACCGTGTCTGAACATAACCACATTGTAGTCTGTACACCACATTGCTTACATTTGGCGACCATCAAGAAGGAAGGAATAGAATAATTCCTGAACATCTTTTGAAATTCACAATTTGAAAAGATAGTCAATCTGGCTCAAATCATTTTTTTATCACCTGACGCTGAAGAAAAAAAAAAATCTGGTTGTTTTCATGTTTTTACATTATAAAACTATCAAATGTCAAGAAGTGTCTTTAATGGAATTTTCTGATAAACACAAGATACAATATTAGAAATTCCAATAAATTTTTAGGGATGAAGATTTTAGCATTATTTACATATTTAAACCGATTCCTGAGAATTTTGTTATTCAATGTTTCTGAACATCACACCAACTTAACCTTCAATGTTTCTAAACATCAAACCAACCCAACTTTCAATGTTTCTAAACATCAAACCAACCCAACCTTCAATGTTTCTGAACATCAAACCAACCCAACCTTCAATGTTTCTGAACATCACACCAACCCAACCTTCAATGTTTCTGAACATCACACCAACCCAACCTTCAATGTTTCTAAAAATCAAACCAACCCAACTTTCAATGTTTTCTTTAAAAATAAACCCATTCTTGGAACATAATTTGTCGACCACAGCCCTCACCCACAGTTTATAAATAGCTATTTTGACATTTAAAAAAGGCAAAAGCAGGGGGCATCCACAAGAGTGACCAACAGTTTTGTGAAAAGCCTGGCTGTACTTTTGGAATGATGTTGTGCATACACTTAGAAATAAAGGGCCAGTAGCCTTTTTTGGCACTTGAAGACAGTGACAGGGCTCTTGGACAAACATTAACATCGAGCGTGTGTTGTGTTGAGCATGAAGGATTTTTTTAATGAATGACTCAACAATGGGTCCATCAACTAAATGAAGTGAGTTATATCTTAGGTCTGTAGCTGAGCTTCAGATTGGGAACTTAATGCACCACATGTTTTCATGTTGTTACATTATTTTTAGTTCAGTGCTTCCCAAAGTGTATTACATGTACCCGTGGGGGGTACGGGAAGAGTAGGGAGGGGGGGGGGCGCATGCACTGCAAAGGAAAAAATAAATACGTTTTGAGTGTTGTTAAAGCATATGCAACTTTTTTTTAATGACAGGTACCCGGTGTTACGAAAAATTATAGACAGGGGTACACAGATGTCAAAAGTTTGGGAAACACTATCTTAGTTCATCCTCATAACTCAGTTTTTGAACATTGGAAAAACAACACAGTACAGTGTATCTTTTTCTTTTTGATTGTAAACTCATTTTAGTAGTCCTTAAAGATTAACTGCATCTCTGCACACATCAGTGAGTTGGCCAAAGGTAATATAATATTCAAAACGCAATGAGAACCACAATATAGTTTAAATTTAAGCACATTTATATAATTTTGTTTAAACGTGAAGACTGAATTTGATATTGCCTACGAAAAAACAAAAACATTTATATTGAATACAATTAAATTGTAGACATAAGTAAACTGAGTAATTGTTTAAGGCAGACATCCTCTAAACTGTATTTCTTTCACATGATTCATTTTAACTGTGGACCCCAATAAAAAGATGTTTTTATTATGTTTATGGTAGATCCCAATAAAAAGATGTTTTTATTATGTTTATGGTAGATCCCAATAAAAAGATGTATTTATCATGTTTACAGTGAATCCAAATAGGCTTTAATTTATCATGTTTACAGTGAATCCAAATAGGCTTTAATTTATCATGTTTAATACAGTGGATCCTAAATAACCAAGAATTTATCATGTTCACTGTGGATCCCAATAACCCACAAATTTATCCTGTTTACCACAGATCCAAAAATACCCATGAATTATCATGTTTACAGTGGATCCCAATAACCCATGAAGATACGGGGGATCAAATATTTTCTTACCAAGAACTCCATAATTTTAAAAATTATACTACCTGAGCTTTTAAAATTTGGGCTTTCCGAGCAGTCTTGAAAGGACAGATAAAAAATAAAAATTAAACAATTTCTCCATGAGAACAAAACCAGCCCCTTCACACCCTTGAGCCGTTTGCTTGTGCGGCACTTTGACGCTTCTCCTCTGCACTTTGTTTCTTCTTGTCATCTGAGCTCCCTCTCTTCTTATCCTCCTTTCTCTTCTCACCCTGCCCACCTTTTTTCTTTTCCTCTACTCCATTTTTCCTCTTGTCCTCAGAGGAAGAGTTGCCTTTCCTCTTTACCTCAGAGTCACTTTTTCTCTTGTCCAGGGCGGCCCCTTTCTTTTTATCCATATTGCTGCTCTTTTTTTTATCCTCTGCGCTACTCTTGTCCGCGGCACCACCTTTCTTTCTGTCTTCGGGGCCAGATTTGCCAAGCGCCGTTCCTTTCTTGGTTTTATCGATATCCGACTTTTTCGCCCGCACCTCGGATAGTTCTTCGTACATGTGGGAATCAAAGGTCCCCTCCCTGTCATCTTTAAAGTTTGTGTCGTTTGAAAAATGCGAAGGCGCCTGGGCGCTGTTTTGATGTGAAGATGGTAATGCCGCAGACATTGTGCGATGTGACGACAACGGAGAAGATGGTGGGGTGATGTCCACTTCTTCGTAATCGTGATCCAACCTGCGCCTGTGGTTGGTTGATTGTTCACTTTTATTCCCCTGAGCCAAGGAACTCACGGACTGTAACACTTTCACAACAGCCGCCCCATTGGCTGCCCCTGATTTGAATTCAGAATTCCTCGAGTCCAACGAAGATCGTTCTCTTGCTCTCAAGGCAGCCACTTTGGCCCTGGTTTCATCCACACTTTCGTAATTTGGGTCATTCTCAAGGTCCTCCACAGCCTCATTGTCAGATATGCAATCTTTAACAGACTGGTAGCTGGAAATCAGAGTGACCTCCCCTGATTCCTCATCGGTGGCATGCGGCCCTCCCTGGTTGTTGGGGAGGGCTGAGCTGCGAGGGGAGAAGCCGTCGGTTCGTTTCAGTGTGCTGTACCCATCTTCCATGCTGTCGCCGGAGTCATCATCCTCTGTCGGGTTCAGGCCAGTGTCCTCGGGGGATGCCAGGTGTCTGTCACTCAGGCGGTCACCCTCGCTGGACGTTTGCGACTTGGTCATCATGTGAAGCGAGTCCAGGGATGGTGGGATGGGGGCGCCACTGCTACTGCTGTTGTTGTTGTTACCACCTATGCTGCTGCTGTTGCTGATGACACTGGTGCTCAGTCCTCCACCAGAGATGCCTGATTCAGATGTGACAGGAAGAAAACATAATGAATAACATTTCAGGATAGAAACTAATATTTGATAGGGAACATGTTGATAAGAAATTGTACAAGCTTATTTATATTCTTTGCAGACTTTATAAAGGGCTAATTTTTCAGTACACTGAAGCTCAACTCATGCCGTAGACAAAAACAAAGAAACCAAATTTTCTTTCCCCAACTATACACTGCGTCTGGGAAAAAAAAAAGGAGAACCCGTTTTAATAATGACGAAAGCTAATGGTGAATATTTATCAATTTGGTAAGTACCAAAAACTCATTTTGATTGTAACTTTATGTTATATTTTATCAGAGACAGTTCAAAATTTTTGGTATGTCGGTCAGGACTAAAGTTGGGGATTTTAACAATGATGAATTTTTACAAGTGTTTTCATAATTATCAAAAGAGTTTTAAAATGGGCTTTTTTCCCCCGGACACAGTGTATGTAAGCAATAGATGGGGCTTTTTCGGTAAAATAATTCTGAATCTTTTTTTTTTTTTTAAATTCGGGACAATGATTTTTAAGGGTATCGTTCAATTTTCAGAGCTGTCATGACTTTGCTTAATTAAGCTTGTAAGGGCTGGTGGGAAATAAGAATGTGATGTTCATTTGTTAGAGATATGAACAACTCAAATCTTTTCACTGTTCATCATGCGTTAGAGATATGAACAACTCAAATCTTCTCATTGTTTATCATGTGTTAGAGCTATGAACAACTCAAATCTTCTCATTGTTTATCACCTCATACCGATATGAACAACTCAAATCTTCTCATTGTTCATCATGTGTTAGACGTGCGAACAAGTCAAACCTTCTCACCTATCTCGGCGTACGTGTCACTCGACTGGCTCAGCCGGTTCTCTTGGTTCCCAGCGACAGATCCGCTCCTCATCATTACGCCATCCCCTGAGCCTCCTTCCACCTGAAATGAAGACCAAAAATCTATTTCATCTTTTCCGTCATCTGGTTTGTTCCGTTTCTTCCCCGGTGAGCTGTGAACTTTTACACGGCTACGAGGTTGGATTCAAAACGCATGTGACATCAGACATCTGGAGTTGGGGGTTAAATAATACCGCCTATGAATTTGTATGTCTTGAATCTAAGGGAAGCCAAAGCAGGTACAATGGAATATGATAGTATCAAAACCCTGAACTCAAGAAATCATACTAAATAAAAAAAATATTAAAATTTCTTATAAAAAAAAAAAAAAAAAAAAATTTGTATAAAAAATATATATATATATAATATAATATATATATATAATATATATATATATATAT
This sequence comes from Lymnaea stagnalis, assembly GCA_964033795.1. Classification (NCBI taxonomy): domain Eukaryota; kingdom Metazoa; phylum Mollusca; class Gastropoda; family Lymnaeidae; genus Lymnaea; species Lymnaea stagnalis. The sequence continues at coordinate 310,831 of CAXITT010000752.1, read as the reverse complement.
ATATATATATATATATATTTATTTATATATATATATATATATTTATATATATATATTATATAATGAGATGCGCTAAATACTTATGTAAGTCTCCAGATTAGCACTCGGATCATTAACAAAAAGGTTTGACACAATATTGTGACCTCAAGTCTGTTCTTAAGAATTAACAAAAAATTACCATCTCCATTTTAATAAGGGTTGCGGTTGTGTCCATCTCTTAGTTGAACAGTTTTGAAATAAGCTCAACTTATTAAAACGATGCATTCTATTTACAGATAGAACAATGAAAAACTCCTCTTGATGAGCACCTCCTCTTAATGGACTATATGTACAAAAATCTGACACGCACGCACACAGCATTGTTGTTACAAAGACTAAAAAAAATTTAATCAAAGGGAGGTCATACTAGGAATGTATCATGAGTCTGAACATAAACCATCAATATATAAGAAAAACAAAACTGTTATTTTGCCCTTAAATTAAAAAAAAAAAAAAATGTTAATTTAAAAAAAAAATAATAATAAATAATAAATAGGACCAAAACTATGAAGATTAAATAAATCAAAAAATAAAAAAAAAAAAAAAAAAAATTAAAATTTATTATAAAAAAAAAAAAAAAAAAAGACTTTCTATGAAAGACAGGTTTAAACCACTTAAAAGTGGAAAATGAATTAAAATTTGTTAAAATGTATAATGCGAAGAAAGACTGTGCAGAAGTGTAGAAGAGCACTTTAGGTAGCCAAAGGATTTGAATTGACTATAGACAAAATTTAAATGTGTTATAATTTTGAAAATAATTGCTGCACTGACTTTCTTTGTGTAACACATTTTGAGAAATTCTAAATTATTTTCTACTTTTTAGTGGTTTAAAAACTCATCTTTGATAGCAAGTCTTTTTTAAAAAGATTTTTTATTTGCTACTTTTCAGTATTAAAATTGTAAATTGTATTTATCGACTAAAGACACATTATTTACTTTTTCTTTTAAAACCCCCAAATTCCTACAGCTCTAATACGATCTACCCTACTCCCACACTCTTTCTCCTGACGTTCACTAAAATAAGCAGACAGAATGTTGACACTACTCTGACGTGACCTTTCAGATGACCATGAGGCACAGAGCGAGCGAGCTCAGACACGTGTGTAGAAAAAAAAAATTATGTCGGACAGACAGACAAGATGGGAATGCGGGTAGAAAGGAGTCTTCAAAAATAACCAAGCGCCTCTTCTGAAATATTAATTGTTTGCAGCAAAACACTGAACAAAAGATGTGTTATCATTTACTGGTCAACTAAGAGCACACAAAGACATTTTTAAATGTGCTGACTGGCAGTGTCAATTTAAAATAATAAACATATCTAAATGTGTGTGTACCTTTGGTAAGCAGATGAAGTAAGGACACACAAATTGGCAACTAGGTTGGGGAGTTCTGCTCTGGAGCACAAACTAGTTTCACATTCAACACACTGTGTAACACTATTGTTATATCTTTTCACCAACTGTTAAAACACACTTAGATTAACACTCAACCTGCTGTGACACACGCTAGCTTAGCACTCAACCTGCTGTGATACACACTAGTTTAGCACTCAACCTGGTAGTTTAACACTCAACCTGCTGTGTCACACACTATTTTTGCACTCAACCTGCTGTGACACACAATAGTTTAACACTCAACCTGCTGTGACACACACAAGTTCAGCACTCAACCTGCTAGTTTAGAACTCAACCTGCTAGTTTAGCACTCAATGTGCTGTGAAACGCACTACTTTAGCACTCAAGCTGCTGTGAAACACACAAGTTTAACACTCAACCTACTGTGGCGTATGTGTTTTCTGGCAGGTCAGGAACCATCTCGTAAGGATTAAGGGCATTCCTTTCAGTCATGCTGGCAAGGGACTCCCTCGCTGTCACTTTAGAATACTTGTGTTCTGTGGGGGACAAAATTCATTATTAATTTATCACCAAATAAGAAGATCTTAATGTAAAAATGACTCAAAAAATTTGTTGACAGCGAATTAAAATGAGAGCTATCAATCAGAAGCAGTGTTTGCTCCCAGCGGTTGCCACTAATGTGTGCTTCGAGGGGTTCTGACACGTAGCAGCTCCCCTCTATCATTTTTAGCATTAAAAAAGCAACGAAATCTCACGTCCCTCGAGAGTCAAGTGATGGCGTAATTTTAAGGTTTTTTTTTACGAATTTTAAAAAATCTTGTTTTACTTTCAATCTATGTGTGCTTTAGTCCTTAGCACCGTTATCTGGCATGTGTTCATCCGAGATGCCAAAAATAGATTTTTTGGTCATTGCTTGCTATTTGTTTGCCATTAATGTTATGTTTTTTTAATACACCTTATTCATTGCTGGATGCACTTATCTTTATGAGTTATTAATACTTAGCAGTTAATTTTTGTGTACAAAATGATAAAACAGAGTTACTCCCCTTAATTCAGAAATATCAATTAAGTACCGAAGTAGCACTGCCGTCAGGAATGAGTTAATGGAAATTTCCCTCCTCTTATCAATTACCTCTTTTGTGACCTGGTGCTGCTGTCAGAGGGAAAGTGTCACCATCGTCATCAAAGATGTCATACATCCTAGGGGGCTCCGGTGGCCGTGTGTTGGCCTGCGCATTGTCATCATCATTGCTGGCATTGAAAGACCGCCTGTTCTTGACACTGTCCCCCCTTGTCTTGTTGACCACAGCGTACTCATCAGCCCTGTCCCTGTAGTCATCAAAACTTTTGGGTGGGGACAAGGGACTCCTCCCTCCAGTTGACAAGTGGTGGCCACCTGAATAGGAAATGTTTTTTCTTTCAGTTCTAACATCTCTTTGGTCAGCAAAGAAACCAACACATATTTTTCTTGTGACAAGCGAATCATCACACCATAGTGTGGAGAATCAACTGGCCAGGTCGGCAATACATGATTTCAATAAAAACAATAATTTGGATATTCCGCTCAACAATAGCAATGAAGCAATTGGATATTTACATACATAACATTGACTATCTGAATTCCATTACTTTTATATTAGGCTCTGTGTATGTGATAGCAATGTGATGAATAATAGCTGTGACTGTAGTCATGTAAGTACTCCACTCAGGGGTGCCACTTACTGAAAGCTGAGAACCCTGAAAACCCTTTTTAAAACTTTCTTGAAACCTAAAACAAACTTCATTTACAAATTTTTCAAACCCTGAAACTTAACAAAACTCATAAAATTCATACACAAGAAATAATTTCTTGTGCAACGATTACATCATATATGCATATATTTATCCAAAAAACTAATAACTGGGGACAAAGCACCGGCAAATGAAGACATTTAAATTTGCCCCCAAAAATGCAATATATATATATATATATATATATCACTTATTTACTAAAAACGATTAAATTTATTTAAAGAATTTAGCAATGGGTGTCCTTGGGTTGGGGCGGCCACCAGTGGAACCCGATCAAGCGGACTCGGGTGGGGGCTGTCCTGGCAAAGGGATATTTCCAAAGTGCCGCTTTGTGGCCCGATACTCCGGCTTAGGGGGGCACTTTGGGGAGAGCATAAAGAGCCTTGGCTCGACGGCCCGTCGATGCCATTTCCTAAAATGATATTTCAGGAATGGCTGTAGTATTTTGGGTATCTGTATGTTTATAAAACTAAAATAGTAGTATTCTTAAGTACTACTAGTATCAAGTAAAGTAGGCCTACATGCCAGGGTGGTCGATTTTTTTACACCAAACTTTAAATGAAGTGACGATTTCATTTTCCAATCAGTGTCATCGCCGCCATTTTAACAGTTTTCCCCAATTCTGCAATATTTTCTTTCACATCCACAAAACACATTTTGAGAAAGTTTTAAAAAAAATATATTTGCCGGTACAACAGAAATGTGCCTACTTCAAACTGTAGTAATTTAAATGAAATGACAATATCATTGTTTGCGTAAGTAACTTGACACAGCAAGAAGCGAGGTGCTTGCAAATGAAAGCGAGAGGCTTGCAAACAAAAGTGAGAGGTCCTAGTACCTGCTCTATTTAAAGCAAACCCGCTTCTCGTTGAATAGGTTTTCACGCGTTCTTATACGTTGATTTTTTTTTTAAAACCCAGAATATGTATTTGAATAAACGGAACTGGCGAATCCAGAGTGAGAGAAAATAAAAACTTGCAAAGCCGGAGCTGAAAAATATTCAGCCTCACGAATCCGGAATAATCTGTAAAAGTGGCACCCATGACTCCACTTCTTTAAATTGTTTGGGAAACCTCAAGATAAACATCTGAGTTATAAAATAATCTTTTTCAAACAATAGAATTATCTTTCAAACTACAGGGCCTAGAAAGCCCACCAAATCAGCTCTTTTCCCCAAGGGTGCACGGAAACCTAACCACTTAAAGTTTCCTTTGGAGACTGTGCCTTAAATGTAATGCCAACAGTGTAGTGATGTTTATTTAGATAAGATGAGATGATAAGATAATATGATAAGGTTAGATGATAAGATAAGATGATAAGATGAGATGATAGGAGAAGATGATGAGATAAGACAAGATAAGATGCTTTATTGATCCCAATAAATGGAATTTTTGTTGTTGACATTGTACACATTCCCTTTTAGCACATAAATCAATTACCCCCCACCGCACCCCTCTCCTCGAGGATGCTCTGCAGCTCCCCCGCAGTGTCCTGGCAGGTGGCATACGGGTCCATGTCAGTGTTGGATTGTTTGAGTCTGTGGATGAAAGATGCAGACACAGCGCCGTCTGAGTCCCCAATATGGTTGTAAGGATCCTCGTCGGTCACCTGCATTTAAAAGAGGCAAGAAAAGGTTTGATGAAAAGATCAGCATTTACAATAATTCTTACAAGTCAATTGGTTAAAATAAGAGCACTCAAAACAAAAATAATTTTTAAAACATTTGTAAAAAAAAATATATAAAAAATTAGAACAACTTCAGCAGCAGGACTCCCAACAATTCTGGAGGGCACACAACTTAAATTACCTGGCTAATTTATAAGTCTAAATACCAAAAAGTGCATTATAATACAGAAATATACAAAGGTTTTTCTCTACCCTTCTGTATATTTTGTATTGCTTACAACGTGGTGACAGTTCTTCCCTTATTTCTGATAAAACTGAAGCCTGCACTTATTTAAAACAATGGTAAGCTTTTCAAGCACACACAAAATTCTAATGGTGAGAATGCTGATCTTCATTTCTGATGCGCCACAACTTACTTTTTTTTTTCTATAATTAGAAATTAATCCGAATTTGTAAAATATTTAGAAATTTCTGTCAATGCTGAATGCTTATTCTGATTAAACTGCAGAATATTTAAATACAAGAAGGTAGGAAAAAAAATTACAACTTGTGAAATAAGTTTTGTTTTTTTTAAAATATAAATTTATTACTGAGTGAGTTTAAACAAATTCAATTGTGTTGCAATTTCATTCAGTCACTAAAAAATAAAAAAAATACCTGGCTGTAATGGCTGACTGGGCTGAGAGGCTTAGCTTTCATTCCAGAGAAATGTTCTGTGGAGCTCTGGGACGGCTTTGCCTTGACGTCCTTCACTATGGCATACTCCTCCTCTCGCAGGTGAGAGTAATGGCCATCGCCAGCACTTCCTGTATCTGACATGGGAGTTTCTTCCCCTGCGTTGTCATGATCCGCCAGGCTGTCATAGTCTGTCGGAAGGAGTGCCATTCGTAAATAATAACAAATTTATGTTGCAAATCAAGCTCTGACTACCTTAAACTCTGATTACCTTTAGCTCTGACAATGAATTTTTCAAATAGATCTTTACAAATTTGAAAGACTGCGAGCGAATGAAATCAAACAATACATTAGATGATCCAGGAAGATTACATTGAAACAACATAAAACTTAACATGAATTCAGGGTATTACAGTCACAACTGCTTAAGCTTTTATATTTTCCTGAAAGTTATTTCACCAAACAGTGAATATTGCCTCTAAAAATAAATTACAATCGGTGAAAAAAAACACCAAATAACTAAACATGTCATCCAGATATTTCCATGAATATTTCCAAAACAAGAGTGTAATTACCTAACTATGCAATGTAAATAATGTCCAACATGAAACCATGTGCATTGAAGGAACACTAACTGTATGTCATTCCAAAATGACTGAGCACATACAGCGGTGCTGCAGCTTATTCAACACAAACTCACCTGTAGGTTTGGCAGATAACTTTGGCCGGAGGTGATCGTAGCCGTCGGAGTGGGACTTTACTTTTTTTTCACTGGTGATGCCGTTGCCCACCACAGAGTTCTTACCGCCAGGGGTGTTCCTGTTGCCGTGCTGCGGTAGATGCTGGGGGTAAGCGTACTCTGGGCCCCCTGGAGCCACGGCACCTTTCATGGAATTACTGGATGCTTCTATCCCAGACAGTGAAGCATTGCGTGTGTGGTTGGAGACAGGAGGCTCCGGCAGCTCTCTCAGGCTGGTTGGCCGCATGTTGTGTACAGAGCTGGCACTTGCCTGACGGCTGTGGCTGGAAAAAAAAACAAGTTATATTTTATTCACATGATAACATCAAACATCATGTTGGGCAAAAGTTTATAAGCATGTGCGTTGTGATATTTGGTGCAGTAACAAGACCATACCCAGGCAAAGTACTGGATGTTGTTGGCCCACCATTAGTCATTGGCACAACTGTCTCTCCAATAGCCTTCAGTTTACTCTCTGCTCCATCAGCCTTTGGTGCCTCCTGTGTTTCAGGACAATAAAGAAATCGTGGTTAGTTATTAGGGCTTTCCATGCATTAAGCTTATTTAAAAATTTAACTGACACAGGTTCTAGTCTTAAGAAGTTAATCAATCATTTACTTAACCCATTTAAAGGAATTTATGAAAAAATCTCTAACCAGTTATTTCTACCATTCAAAGTAAACTTATTTTTTTGTGCAGAAATGTATCCCCTCCTCATTAGAGTAATATAATTTTTAAATAACATTTTGCTTATGAACAGCTGTAAATTTTTCTTAACTTTTTCAGTTTATTAGAAAACAAATAATTTAAAAAAATTATATTTACATTTTGATCTCTTCTTTCCTGTAGTGCAGCACTTTCATCATTGTTCTTTTCCCTGAAATAAACAACGCTCATCAATTTTGGCTTAGGATAACAACATAAATACATTTAATTCAAACTGAAAGATGGATCAGTAGTTGCAATGCCGTCAGACATGGTTAGCGGATAAAAATGAAGATTGTTTTTTCCTTCAATTCCCAAACATTACAATAAACAAAAAATTCATTTACAAGAGGAAACAGTTGTTTTAGAAAACGAAGTTTTAAGTGCCATCAACTTATAAGCTACGTTGTTACCTTTCCTGGAGCATTTTTTATTTTTAGTGCCGTCAGACAGGTAGCATTGTTCAAATGTTCTAATCAGTATTAAAAAAATATATGTAGTCTGTGGTCATGTCACTTACCCCTCCTTACATGCACACAGCAGCACTACAAAAAGTAAGCCAATCAGTCCACCCACTGCAGCCAGCACGCCACCCATGCCAAGTGTCACAGTCTCAGCAGCAGTCTCACCAGGCAAGGGATACAGGGCCATGAGAAGCCTCTGGCCATGCTTAATCCCTTCCATTTGTGAAGATTGTACAAGATGTAATGACAAACAATTATGGCTTTACATTGTTAACCCTCTCCGTTCCATGCCATCCAAATTTCTTTAGTTGCGACTCAAGTGACCTTAAGAAAAACATAAATAGAATAATTATATTAAATTGGTAAATAATTTCTTCCTTGTCAAATAATTAATTTGTATTATTAGCAAATTAAATGTGATAGAAATTAAACTCCACTTAACTAGATTTAAACAAAATGTCATTTATTTTTCACATTTTTATTTTGATTGTAAATTGAACTAAGACAAAGTATACAGAACACAATAAGCAAAGTGAAAAGACTGTGTTTCCCAGCGAACTCTGGGCTGTGGCATGCACAGAAAGAACACAACAGGTGCAGACCCTTGAACGTTACACTATGACCATATTCTAGAATGCAAGTTTGACTTACTACCTAAGCATTAATCTATCCCCCAGGCACCCCAGGGTGAAGTTGGTCGCCCTTTAGCCCACAAACTGTCAAAGTCAAACATGCTCTTGTGTCAATTTTTTTTTAGGAACTTTGATATGTATCAACAAAATATAGATATTCTGAGAGTAAATTTGACAAGGAATCTGATGGTATGAATGTTAGAATTCTCTTTGTTTTTTTAAATTAATATGACCTTGACCTTTCAACAGTGAGTACAATTGTTTATCTTTCATTTAACTCACACCTGCAATAACTGCTGGGTCCTTTTTATCATCGTCATAAGTCTTTTTTTCAGACACATAAACATTATTTTCAGTTTGGAAAATATAAAGTTATTTGGGTTTAAAGAAATTTTGAAAAAGTCATTGGTGACCTACATATTTCTTAATACAATGATAATTAAATTCATTAGTCCCTTTTTTTCCAGTGCTTCCAATATTAGAATAGTGAACTGTTTTACATGCAGGGTGATACACATATGCTTTTAAAATGGTAACAGGAGTCAGACAAGGATGTCTCTTGTCCCCCTTTCTATTCATCTTTGCCATTGACTGGATAATGAAAAAATCCGCTGACAAAAAGAGGAACTGGACACAGTGGGTACAACTGAATGAATTAGACATTGCAGATGACATTGCACTTCTGTCCCACAACCAGCAAAAAATGCAGGAAGAGACAAAAGGTGTAGCCACCAGAGCATATTTCTCTGGCAGGCTGTGCACTGGAAGAGGCGGCCTTCACATACTTAGACAGCACCTTTGACCTTAACGGTGGATCCAATGTGGATGTCAGGGCCAGCATGGGAAAGGCTAGGCCAGCATTTGTGCTATTAAAGAAAAAATGGGAGTCAAAGGAGTTGGCTCTGCAAACCAAAGTCAGAATGTTCAACACAAATGTCATATCAGTCCAACTCCGTGGAGCTGAAACTTGAAGAACAACAGCGAGCATCATGCATGAAGTACAGACCTTCATGAATGCTTGCCTAAGAAATATTCTGAAAATAAACTGGCCAAACACCATCACCAGCAAAAACTTACAGGAAAGAACATACCAGGAGCCTATTGCTTGAGACATAATAAGGAAAAGATGGAGGTGGACAGGGCACGCTCTCCGCAAACCCCCAGATAACATCACCAGACAATCCCTAACAAGGAATCCACAGGGAAAAAGAAAGAGAGGGAGGCCAAAGAATACTTGGAGACAAGAGCTAGAGGCAGACACACAAAGTATGGAATACACCTGAAAGCAACTGGAAATGACAGCACTGGTCCAAGATGAATGGAAAATTCTTGTAGATGGCCTATGCTCCCAGACAGGGTAAATGGCATAAGTCAGAAAGTATGCCTTTGTTTAGCAGGCCCCACATCTGAGTCATAAAAGTTAGTTTTAACAAAAAACCTCTGAAAATTTCAGCTCAATTTGAAATTTTAAAAAATAAATAAATGGCAACATGAAATATTTAACCAAGTTTTCCATAAAAAGGAAGTAAATCCAATTTGTAAAAGTTATCCCCCATATAATATATGTTAACTTCTGATTCATATTTTTAAAATTAACTTTAGTACAGGTTGAATTTATCAGCTGTAACACCAAAGAAGCATCCTCATCCATAACAATTGGTCATCTGCTGTTAAGACAGTTTGTGGGTTAAGAAGCATTTCTTACAGCATCTAATAATGTGCAAATGGTTGAGACAACTCCCTAAAAACACCTGGAGAGTACTCTAAAACAGAATATTTAGTTTTGATTATTGATTGGACGCACTTCAGTTAAAACCTCAATTTATTTATATTTGAAACTGCAGATGGAATGCAAAGAATCCATGGTGGATCATATTGTCAAATTACTGAAATTGAACTTAAGTTAAAAAATAAATACATCAGTGTCATCGGCATCATATTTAGAACAAAGGGTCTGCATGTCCGACGACCGGACGAATAAGTTCTCGAGATATTCGTCCGGCGACCAGGTCACATGACCGCCGAAACAATGTTGGGCGAGATATCTGTCTGTCAGCCTTGTCACCTGACCGCTAATAGTCGATCATGAAACTGGCGTTGGAGATGCGGGGGGNGGGGGGTGGTCGGTCGAGTATACACTTCATTTTAAGTAATAATGGGGGGGGGAACAATGCATACTAGAAGGAAGGAATACTGAGAGCGAGAGAGAAAGGATAAAAATAATAGTAAGGTGATAAATAATTAAGGCAGGGAGGTTGAAAGTTCACAAAGAAATAGACCAACATCTAAATGTAGGGCCAATATAGTGTGCTGTTGAGGTAGCCTACTTCTCATGCAAAATTAATAGCCCAAAATAAAACTTTTTTGACAGTAGATCCATTGACAGTCAACTGGCATACAGGGCCGGCCCTAACAATTGCGGGGCCCTATGTGAAACGGATTGCGCTGGGCCTAGTCTGGGTAGGGATAAGGATAATAAGTGAAAATTAAGATTTTGTATTAGAAAGTGGGACCTATGAAAGTGCGGGGCCCACTGCGCAGCATAGGTTGCAGTGGCCTAAGCCGGCCCTGCTGGCATGTATTGGTCTTATTTTTGTTGATTCATATTTTAAATTTAGGCTACTAGGTAGAGCTTTATAAGATATTTAAACCAAGATAATGGACTTTTTTATTTATTATTTTATTTGCTGCTGGAATAATAACACTAACACATACTAGTCGTCCGGCGGTCACGTGATATGCCCACCGGAAAAATATCTACCGCACTATTTGACCGGTTGCTGGACATATAGACACTGTTTAGAATTAGATAAAGCTCTAAATTCTAATTTTATTAATATTAAACTTTAACTTATCACTTTGTGTTTCATATATAATATATAGTATATAGACCTGCACCGACTCCACACCAATTAACACTATAAATTGTTATTGTATAACTGACTATAACTTGTTTCATTAAAGTTCATTGAAATCATCATTGAATTCATTGTCATTGAATTCAAGATTGGAGTTGGTCACTTATAATCTTAACTACTAAAACTAGGTCCTATATCCAGGCTCTTTAATTTTGTTTCACATAGCACATAATTTAGTGACGCTTGTTTTCATTTTTAGGTTGAGAAACCTTAATAGTTTCGTTTTGCTACGAGTTTTAAAAAATATAATCGAAAATAGGTTGTCCATAAAAAATACCATCATTTATGTACCTAATATTTTCTTTTCTTCTTTTTTTTCGGCTAAACTACACATTTAGATAAACATACGATATGTTAAATGTGAGCTGCAATAAACACTTATACGTATGGACTTACAAAACATATTCGATCTTTGAAGCAAAAGTTGTGATTCATCATGACAGTACTATTACCAAAATTTAATAGTGCACTGTCTGTCACTTAGTATTAGTAAACAAGGAAATTAATTGTAACAGCTCTACTCAAAAGAACAGTATTTAAAGAAACTATATACTAAGTACACGGCAAATCTCCAGAGACACACTTTACGAAATGTGTAGGCTAGTTGGGATGTTAATTGATATTTTTTCTTATCTCTATTAAATTTTTCAATTTTGAAAATAATTTAAAAATCAATTTACTGAAAAAAAAGATGGATCTATATTTAAAAAAAAAAAAAA
>CAXITT010000752.1:278944-299163 GCA_964033795.1 Lymnaea stagnalis | reverse complement strand
GGGTGTTAGTTAAATCTTTTAGGTAATCAGGTGAATAGGATTCGTTTTTTTTTTTTAAATGGGAAACACCGGTGTATGCCACCTGTGTTTATTTATATTCATTATGCACCAGAGATTCATCCATTATTCAATTTAAACAACAACAACAGAAAAAAAATTAATAAAAAAAAAACCCACACAACAATTTAATATTAAAAAAACAACACACAAAACAATTTAAAATGTAAAATAACAACAAACAAAAAACAGCAAAAATTCCTAACCACGTTTATATTACGACTGTTTTTCAAATTGGAAATTTCACGTGAAGAATTTTAGCTGAAATTGTCGGAAGTTAGCTCTCTAATTTCTAATGATCTGTGCACATCGATGCATAGTCTACATGATTGTGTAACATGTAAGTCCCTCCCACTGTAGGTCTACTAAACGAAATGTAGCAGTAACAAGGCCACACCGAGGCTAAAGGAAAACCAAGAACAAACCCGAAGTTTAAAAATTACACTCAATAGATCAACATCTTTTAGCCAAATAAATTGTATTTTTCTATAATAAAATATATAAATATTTTTATTCTAAACATTACGACAGTAGACTTGACTGAGCTGCCAAAGATGCGCTTTTTTTTTGGGGGGGGGGGGGGGGGTGGGGGTGGTTGGTGGTTTGGGTTTTGTGTGGGGGGGGGGGGGGGGGGCTGGGGCATGAGAAATTATCAGCAGTTGTAGCCCTTTATAAATCTTTGAGGCGGAGAAATATCAAGGGGCTTTGGCGATACATTATAATATTTAAAGAATATGGGCAAATTATCGTTCTCGGAAGAAGTTGGTCCGTACGACAGGAAGTTCAACGCGGGTTCCGTGTTGGTGCCCTTGTGCTGGGTGCTGCCCGTGATGTGAAACCTGGCCAGTTTCAAGATCCGATCGGCCACTGGGGTGCTGAACCGGTTTTGGCCAGATATATCCTTGACCACGTTGGACGGAATCACGCAGTGCTCGCACGTGTTGGTGGATTTGGACTGGGTACGCGGACCTTCACGGTTATCACTCGGGTGCTCGCAGCATTTTCTGTTGTACGGCGTGCCAAGCCGGATGCCACTGGAGAGTAAAGCGGCATTTCTAATTCGGTCTCCCGAAAACTGAGCTCTCTTTTTTGGTTTTGGTGATGGCGGGTCTTTTTCGCGGGTTGGGATTATTGCAAACGTGGGTGAGGTGGATGGTCTCGACAACTCTATCAACTTTTCATAATTAGCATCCAGGTTACACCCATGGCCGCAGTTTTTGCGCGTGCCGCTGAGGATGTCCTTGCCGTATTTGTTGAGGACCGTCATTAATTTCATGGCTTTCGAAAACTTAGCCGGGCGGGGCATCAGGTTGAATTTTTCCTCATTCGGTGGGGAAAATGGAGGGGACAAGCCAAGCTTCTTACATGCCATTGGCAGCCACGAGATGCTATCATACGCCTCGGCGAACGCCATCGCCTTCTCTCCAGGGATAAGACCGAGTTTTGAGATTATCGACGTTTGCCGCGCTATCCTTTCGTCCTCGGTCGAAATTTTCTTGCGGCACCTGCGCTGCTTCTCTGTGATGTAGGCATGAGTTTTTTGGTGTTGTTGTGGGCTGGGCCAAGCAGCAGTCAAGAAATTGGCCCTATCCCTTCTGGGTGAAGACGAGCGACTCCATCGGCGCCTGTGGAGATGCCCGCGAACGTTTTTCCCCTCGGTAGATTTCGCATTGGAGTTGAGGCTTAAGCAAATACTCGTGTCCTTCCGCAAAGAAGATCGTGTTCGCTTTCTGGATATGCTTCTCCTGGATCTTCTCGGCGAGGCTGACGTAACAGACGCGGGCATTTCTGTTGCAGAATTTTTTATTTAAAAAAAAAGTCACACCACGAAAGCTTCTTCACTCTAACTTTATAAACAGGTTTTTTTTAAAAAAATATTGTACGAATACATGAATCCCAAAGTTCGATAATCGATTACATCCATCTACTGGGATTCCCAAAGCTGAAAGGCATAATACAAGCTCGGATAGAATCGCCTGGATCAAAGTGATCAGGTGGTCACGACATGGTCAACGAGCAAGTCACCATCAATTCACTGGATAGCCGTGACAACTCATAAGAATAAGACGATGACCAAGTGCAAGTGGTTGTGTGGTTTTCGGACTAAATTAGTAGAAAATAATAGTTTGGCGTGTTCTAGGTGATCGTCTGTTACTAAGCTGGAAGCCTGGTGACTCCGTGATCTTGCGAACACGGCTTTATTTCGAAAAAAAACCCCGAAAGCTCGCTTAAAAAATTCAATGTTTTTTTTTTTTTACTAAAACAGATTGTTTAAAGCTGCTCTGTGTCTGCTGATAAGGTTGGCGCAGAAGGTAGGCCAAGGAAGCTGTGCGTCTGCCATTGCTGTGACCGAAATAGTGTTTTTAGCTGCTCTGTTTCTGCTAATTAAATTAGTGCAGAGAGTAGACCAAGGAAGCTGTACGTCTGCCATTGCTATGACAACGAGAGAGGGCGGGCCTCAACGCTGACATCAGCAGGGCATGAGTTGTTTCATTCATAGGCCTGCCTGAAATGGGAAGATGAAGCGAGCATATTACTAGGCCTGGAGCAACGATCGCGTAAGGAAAGGGTGGGGAGGCACGTGAATATATTTTGTTATGGTGGGGAAATAATGAAATGATCAGCTCTTGGCTAAAAGACTCAAGACGACTTTTGTTTAACTAGGAGACGTCGGCATTGAATTACTCGCACTAAAATTAAGTTCAACACAAGAAATTACGTTGGCGATTACACTCAATGGCTGAGAGAAATAAAGGCTTAACTTTGCTCGAGTTAATTGTACGTTTACTTCTAATGTGTACTAAATATGGTAGAGGAGCGGGTCTCAGTATCGCATTCTGCATTTTCACGATTTATTTTTAATGATGCGTCAAGCTTCACAGTCTGCTATGTTTAACAGTGTTAAAGAACAAAAAATCATGAAGGGGAAACCTCTGGCTGGTAATCGGGGACTACATCACTCGGGACTCTAGCCAGCTTTTTAGGAAGACATCACACACTATACATTTCTGACTCGTGCAAAAAGGGGGAGGGGGGGTCACAAGGGTTGGTGTCACCCAGTGCGGTAAACACATAGCGCCGACCTCCACCAGAGATCCACTGAGTCTGCCTCCTCTGGTGACTTCCTGTTCTGTCGTGGCTAACTCACATTGTCCTTAACACATGTAACTATAGCGATACCTTTAACTTTAACTTAGAGACAATTCGCCGCCCAAATGACGCGTTTTCCAAACAGTGCTGTCCAACCTTTTTGACTCCTTGGGTCAAAATAGTCAAATTATTATTATTATTTTCCAAAAGCCAAGGGCCGCACATGACATCTCAAAAGAAAGATGGTTTGTTTTACCCTTTTTAGAAAATTATTCACATAATTAATCATTCTTACCTTATGCAAAAAAAAAAAAAAAAAAAAAGAAAACAACCAAAAAAAAAAAAAAAAAAAAAAAAAAAAAAAAAAAAGAAAATTTTCCAAAAGCCAAGGGCCGCACATGACATCTCAAAAAAAAGATGGTTTGTTTTACCCTTTTTAAAAAATTATTCACATAATTAATCATTCTTACCTTATGCAAAAAAAAAAAAAAAAAAAAAGTCATACAGCCAATAACATTATCGGCTCATCAAGAATATAAATAAAGCGAATATAACTGTAACCCCCCTTTTTAATGCTATACTTTGCTTTGAAGTGTATTTGTAATGTTCTTAAATGTTCGGCAGTTATGAGCAATGTTCCTTCTAAGGTTTGCTGGTTCGTTTGCAAAATCATACAGTTGTGTGCAAAGTTTTAAAGCATCAATTTTGTGTGTGCACAATTTTACAGCCCACAAACACAAACCCACTTACATGGAAATTTGCTGCGCGGATACTCAAAACTGCTGAGCTGCGTCTGTGAGATAGCTACGCGGCTACACAGACGCGCAGCTTAAAAGGAACATTGATTATGAGTAGCACCAGCCCTAATTATATTTTTAAAATGTTCCCCAGTCAAAGCCAAAGAGTTACGTGTTTTCTTGAATGTGGTCATTACTGTGCCTGGTGTGGGTTTTGTGGTGAAGACATTGTATTTTCCATAATCACTGTCTTATTCCTATTTCAATATTTGGGGGCCTCCCTCCATCAAGCACGGCTCACACGCGATTTCCCAACATGACTAAATCAGTGAATGTGGTTTGGACATATGTTCACCTTAAAAAACGGTTTAATTTTTAAACACGAAATAAAATAATATCTCACGCTTTTTTTTTTGGGGGGGGGNGGGGGGGGGGGGGGGCTTTCAAATCAGCTCGCAGACCGCGGGTCGGACAGCACTTAGGGGATTTCGAACGTGTTCAAAGGGGATAACTTAGAAAAAAAAAAAAAAAAAATTTAAATGGCTTAGGCTTATACTTATGCAAGTTAAATTGGCTTTAATTTACTTTAAATAAAGGGGTTGCAAAGGCTTAATTTTATTAGTGTGGCTCAGTAGCTTAAAGCTTTGAATAAATGTCCTAGGATTCGACTTTAATAGTTAAAATACTTACAGAGGCGTAGCGAGGGGGGACAGATTTCCCCGGGCGCCAGCTAGTTAAGGCGCCAAAATGTGCTTTGGTATTATTTTATTGATGAAAATAATGGGCTTGAGAGTTGAAAAAAAGAAAAACGGGCGCTTTAAAATGGATCTTGTCCCCGGGCGCCAATCTTGTCCCCGGGCGTCAAACACCCTCGCTACGCCTCTGAATACTTAACTAACCTGTATGAGGCATACATAAATGTCAGCGACTTCCCAAGAAATATTTCATGGATCCATTGAATAAAAAGTAATTTTTAAAGAAGCAAAATAGGGAAGTGACGTCATCAATAGGATTATACTTTCAATTAATTGAAAAAAAAAGTTTCGCTTTTTAAATAATGTTCAGACTATTTATACAAGCGTTACTTTGTCCGTCTAAATGGATCATGTCAATGTTAAACATCGGATTGGGGCTGACTCTGTCTGTGGGTGCTCAGATGGCTGATCATGCCGATTCTGGCACGAAATGTTCTTGTGAAGAAGGTGTAAGGGATGGATGGGACATCTGCAGGGGGGGAGTTAGCTCATTCTTCCCCGCATTGTCTTTTGTGTTCTGTCGCAGCTGTTCCGGGTAACTCGTTGTTGGGAGCCTTTGTGTACGCCAGAGTGCCACGAGTCTCGATCCTTTGCGGACTGCTCCGAAAGGCTTTCAGGGATGCCTGTCAGGGTGTCTTTAAAACGTTTCTTCTATCACCCAGCATAAAATATTCTTTTGGCTAAGAGCTCGTCTGAGATTCACGCAACATATTCTGTTCATTGAAGCTGAGACCGCATTAAAAAAAAGGTATCTATGCTGGGTAGACCTGCTTGTGCAAGTACCCCAGTGTCTGGGAGATTGTCCTGCCAGACCTGCTTGTGCGATTACCTTGGTATTTGGGACCTTGTCCTGCCATCTGATATTGAGGATTTTTCCGAGGCTCACCGTGTGCAATTAATTATCGTGTGTAGGAAGAAATAAAAGGGAATGGGAAAAGGCTAAACTAAAAGAAACAGAAGATTTATTAAAAGAGGGAAACATCAGAGGAATGTACATGAAGATAAAAGGCAAAAAGAATTGACACCAAGCCAGGCTTTAAATGTGTGAGAGCCGCGAAGGACAATTAATTGCGGAAAATAGTTAAGTACTGGAGAGATGGGCTGAATATTTTGATTTAATACTAAATGCAGACGATGGACACGATGAAGATTATCAAAAACCAGATGGAGGACCAGCAGGGGTGGACTGGGGAGTTAAAGCGGCCCGGGAAAAAATCAAAGCGGCACGGGAAAAAAAAACAAAAAGCGGCCCCATCTTCATGACTTTTATTTTTATTATATCACCGGTCCTAGCGGCCCATCCTGAATCTTCCCGGTGTCCCGGTGGCCCAGTCCACCCTTGAGGACCAGGCCCTTTGAATAACGTCCCAAGTTGGGAGAAACTACAGAAGTAATCATCTAAATGAAAAGCCACAAAGCTTCCGAAGAAGACCTTATCACAGCAGAACTTATTGAATATTGAGGAAGAGAACTACACACTCAGACATATAAACTTATTATGAAAATTTGAGAAAACTCCAACAGAATGGGAAACAATACACACAAAAGGTTCCAAACTTCAATGCACAAACTACAGGGGAATGTTGCACACAACAAGCTGACAAAACTAATTGCCAAAGGACTTCAACCGTACGCTGAACAATGATGAGCTGACTACCAATGTGGAGTCAGACACAACAGATCAACGACTGATCAGATTTTCTCCATCAGATGTCTGTTAATATTAGAGAAATGTTACGAATATGATATCCCAGGACATTAACTCTATGTGGACTATAAAATGGCCTAAGACAGCATCAAAAGACAATATGCATATGAGACCCTGCAGGAGTTTGGAATACCCAGCAAACTGACTAGACTGATGCATTTAACATTAAACAACTCAAAAAGCAAAAGCAAGGTTCAGTGAGAAGATTCAAGAGAATTTCAGATTAGACGAGGCCTTAGACAAGGAGATTCAATGTCTTGTATGTTATTTAACCTAAAATTAGACAGAGCTATAAGAAGCATATATACTGACACCCGAGGAACAATAACAAGATGCTTATGAGGGAGACCCAAGACCCACAACAACTAGGCAGTCTCTATAATAAACCCATTCAGTATCTTGCATATGCTGATGACATATTAGGCTAATGGAAGTTAACCAAAAAACAAAATACATGACTCTGATAAGAGAAGAACAAACACAATTAAAATTAGAAACAACACTTTTGAAAAAAAGTAAATCAATTCAAATACATTGGATCCTTAAAAAATGAAAGAAATGAATTACTAACAGAAATAAAAGAAAGAATATCGGCCGGAAACAGGGCATACTTCAGTAATCACAGGGAAGAATTGGGCTGAAAATTTGAAAGTAGAAAGAATGTGTTGTTAATGGCAATGAGACCAGTTTTAGCTCGACAGGGAAGTAGGTCAATTAGCCGTCCGAAGATTTTAGCCACACACCCGCACGAACAAAAGCGAAGGTAATAATATGGATTAAAAAATACTATGTGATTTGACAGCGTTTTTTTTTTTCGCTTTACCAACCTACATGGGAAATTCCCACAAGTGAGTTCTCCCCTTGCTGTTTGGGAACATTATGTTGCGCAAATCTACAGAACGGGCTCTTCCTAGATGAAGTCAGAAAAAATCTAAATCTTGACATCATTTCCGTACTTTCCCCAAACAAGTCTGTATGTACGAAAACATCAAACATCTTTTCCTTCTTAGCCTAAAGAAGCCCGTGAGTAATTTCTACTCAAAGCATAAATCCAATTAGACAAACACAACACACATTTGAAACAATATAGCAATTTTTTAATTAAAAAAAAAATACGCTTATTAAAAAAAATGTGTTAAAAGAAATTTAAATTGCTTGCAAGAAATCATTTGAAGTTGTGTTTTTTTGTGTGTTTTTATTTAGGATATATTGTACTTTTGCAAAATTGATTAGTTAGGATTAAGGCATTCATTTGTTATGTGTATAACCGCAAACAAATACATATCTTAATGATATATATATATATATATATGTTACTAATAATTGCTATCGGATAAAAAAAAATAATTCCTTCTTTGTCCTTATTGTTCTCATGATAAATTGATTTCTGTAGTCTCGCGGGAGACAGCCCACACTAAAAAAAGTTTTTTAAAATGTTTTAGAAACATCCGAATCTTACCAAAATCAGCTATTTAATTATGTTGTTTCTTTTAAAAGACCACTGGACCAAATAACAAGTGAATTGACATAGCATGTGCATCTAGTCCCTGGCGCATCTCGGGTCTGAAGAAAATGGGCCCTAACACAAACAACCCAAATAATTGTTAAAAATCAAATCTCATTCATTTCTTTTAGCCATGAAACACCAATCTGGTTCACATCGGTGTACAGCAATAGGCCTACCACATGTAAATCTGGTTTACATCGATGTACAGCAATAGGCCTACCGCATGTAAATCGGGTTTCATTTCTAGCTATACCACATATACATCTGATTAATACCTATTTATGACACTAGACAGCTTCTCTCTTGCTAGATTTAGTTCTTGTCCCATTATAGTAACCCGTGATGTTATGCCAATGATGCTAGCCGGCGGGTTGGTTCATTTTCACTTCTTCAACTTTCTCGGGATTTTTTACCAACATGTGTCTAGCTAATATCATTCGTAATCTAATTTATTTCCTCAGGGTGATTGAGAAATAGTTTAGCTGGAATCTTCATAGAGCAGAAATAAATCAACAACACTTGATTGATGCAGCTGTGATTCGTCAAATTTTCAGCAACGCGATTAGAGCCAACCCTGCCAAGAGGGGAGAATATGTCAATCAGCCGTGGGAACGCACACCGCATTCGCACTGCGAGTTAAAACGGGTCACGGTTCAGTAAACACAATGGATACCTGTTGACCCGGCGGTGGTCTGGACGATGCATTGAAACTTACATAAAGATTACTTTGTCACAGAAAACACAACAAAAAAAAAAAACCCAGCAAATATTGTCAATTTGAACGCAATGTCAAACTCGACCACATTATCATCCCCTGAACGCGAAATTTCACTACATCTCAGACACTTGACTCCCACAACAACGATACTCTGCTCGTCTCATCAGAGCGTAACCATCAACCCATCGAACCCATTTTGATTCATCGCCACACACACGCACAGGTTTAAGGACCCCCGGGGGCCAACGCATCCTATCTTAAAGTTAACCAACTCGTTTACCGACAGTGCCCACTGATAAATGTCTTTCTGTCGTAGAATCCCACTCAAGGAGCGGAAGAACGTGTCCCGCCGCGACAGGACCGCCAAGGCGAGAGACGACGAGTCCGAAACGATCACATCGTTCGATTCGTTCATTTTCTGCAGTCCGTCGGACGGCGGATCCGATCACAGGGACGAACGCTACATCACCCTCGACCACGCCAGTGTCGTCCCGCCGCCTTTCGACAGGTCGCTGATCGCCAAACGCGATGAGGATGACGAGGACGACCCGGTGCCGAGGATATCGCCCTACCGGAAGAAAGTCCCAATTAAAAGGCCGAGCACCAAATCTCCGAGGAGGAAGCGCATGCGCTGTATCAACGTACCCAGGGTCGGCATCTCCTTCGACACGGAGAAGACATCCCGTCTTAAGTCGGAGTTTATGGAGCGACTCCAGAATGAAAAAAAGGCGAGGCTGGGGAAAAATTATCAACCCGGAAGCACAGAGCCCACCAAAATGGCGGCTAAGCCCGAGAGGCAGGTTCCGTCGATGGCGCAGAGAGTCAGGGCCCGCGAAAAGAACAGTCAATTTTTCATGCTAACGGGGTCGACAGTGGACGGTCGAAAAACTGCGGAGAAGAGTCAGGACGTCGTGGACAACGAGTACAAAGATGTGATCTCGTGCAGTTCATTTGTCACGAACAACCCAACGGCCGCGGCCTCGATGAGTGCTCAGCTTTGGACCGTGATCTGCAACAGCAAAAGCGTCTCCATGCGCCAGCTTCCCATTTGCAAGGCAAGGTCATCTAGTAAAGGAATCTTCTACAGGGGAAGAAGAGCAAAGTATAACCTTAGCCCCACGGAGGCGCTACAGTCCCCGCATGCACTGAACAAAAGGTACAAGGACAGCCCGGAGATCGTGAACGCGGTGAATGACTGGATCTTGAACTACGACACCCGTTGCGACGAGTCGACGGACACGGTCGATATCGCCCCGGAGCCCAAAAACCTGACGCGCTCTACCGGCGCCTACTACTCGTCGCTGAAGTTCTCCGCGGACAGGCAAAACGAGAGCAGAGGCGTCCACCCCGTTTACAGCGTGGGCAATTACAACCTCGGGACCAAGCGGTCTTTTGTCTCTTGTGATCCTCACGGTGTCACTGCGGGCAGCAGGGAATTGAACAGGCTGCTGTGTGCGAGGGAAAAACACTACGTTCGTGGTGGGGTTGGCCCCTCGGAAAGACAGTCACCAAGCACGAAACACGCAAGTCAAAGGAAGAGGTCAAGTCACGGTTATAGTAAATCCTGCAGGAGGCGGTCATCCCACAGCATGTGCTCCAGTAAAGCAGGTGACCTTCGTTCAAAGATTGCGAACGGCAGAGCAGAAGAAAACGAGAGGAGCAACAACCGCTGCGAGAGCGTCGAGAGCGGCACTTGCGACGACGACACAGCAAAGATAACGAAAACGCTTGAACCAGACGGCAGGAGACAGGACGTCGTCGTCTGCCGTCCGTTCTTGCACAAGGCCGTGTCGCTGGCTTGCGAGAAGACGGCGCTGGGCGAAGTGGTGTGCGCATCACCGAACAAGACTTTGAACAACAGCAACCAAAAGGAAGAGAAAAGTCCGCAAGGGGACTCGCAAATCTCGACAGTGTCGGACAGCCCCGAAACCCGATTTGGAGACACGTACACAAATGATGCGGGGAACGGGAAACAGACGGGCGCGCATTCTGCTGGGAAGGTCTCGTACAACAGACAAGCTACCGCCCAGAAGGCAAACGTTGCGATCTCTGTACCCGTTTCGAGTGCACCGGCCGCCAATCAAAGTCTGAAAAATGTCTCCCGGTGTCGACTGCGACGACACGTCTCTGCCCCGAAAACACGAGCTGACAAGAAAAATGCAGGACAACAGTGTGAGGAAATCCTGGTCCCTGGTTCAATAATGACGAGGTTCTCAAGCGCAAGCCCTGTTAGCTGTGAAACGCCACAGCCCGCAGCATCCGGGGCTACAATACCGAGTTATGGAACAAACGACGACCCGGCGAGTCCACCAAGTGTTAAAAAAACGCGCATCAAGAAACTAGTACGTACTCTGCCGAGACAAGCGCCGCGCCGCAAGAACATCAAGAAAGCGCTTTCCGTCACAAGTGTGGGACGTCAGGCCGGTCAGTCAAAGCCGAAAAAAGAGAGATCTCCCAGTGACCAAGAACCGGGGCAAAATCCGGCTGGTGTTTCCGGTGCCAGGATAATATCTCAGCCCGGTGACGGAGGGCTCGGCTACTGCTCGCCGGACAAATCTGATGAGGCGTATCAGTCTGCCGCCGCCTCCACAACGAACACCACGACAACACACTCCAGCGAGCACCAGGCCAATGAAACATTCACGATATTACCCAAGCTGAACCACCGCAGCCGAAAAAAACGCATTCCCTCCAAGAGGCCAGCAGGAGATGTCTCGGAAACGTCCGGCTCAGCCGGAGACACGGTGGTGACTGACTCCGACACCAGAGACTACGACCCGAAATCGACTACATCCTGCAACACGAGCAATATCTTCAGCATTATTCACGAGATTGTCGGCGACAAAAGAATTCAAAAAATAGCCCCACCAGTGATTGAAACGACGGCCTTCACTGAGCCCTGGCCCACGCCCCCGAAGATTAAAAGAAGAAAAGAGAAAAAAATGCGGACACCGCCTGCTGTAAAAAAGCGGAAGCCGTTGAAACTTTACAAAAGATACCGCATCCCTCCTAAGAAAACTTGCGTGGCGGCTGCGGCAACGACGGTTAAAGAGAACGCAGCCGAGCGCAAAGTCTCGGCTCCCGCTCGAATTTCACACCGCCATCGTCGGTCACTGAACCCGACCAAAAAACTAACGAGAGCCTCGGCCATGGAGTTAAAATGTCCCGTCAGGGTTGAACAGCTTTCCCATCGGCCCGCTCGCAGCCAGAACGGAAACAAGGTGGTGAATCAGCCCGCTAAGAAGAACGTTAAGACCGGTACCACGAAATCCCCCACGGTCTTCTCGGACAAAGGCGTTCAGGTCAAGAGGTACAGCAGCGATGAAAGCAAGCCCGAAACGCCAACGCTCGATTTCTACAACAACATCCCCCTCGATTCGGAGCAAATTAAATCCACCGTTCACAAGAGGCTTTACAGTATTCGAACGGCTTCCGCCGAGTCGATCAAAAGCGAGGCTGTTCCGAAGCATCACGAGGACTTTCAGCGATTCATTGCCATGACGAGACACGCCCAGAGCGATATCAGTTTTGAGAGGCTTTCAGATCAGGGCAGTCCCCAGAGCCACGGCGAGGCGATGGACAAAAAGGGCTCATCCGTGGACGCGCCCGACACTTCTTCGCCCCGTAAAGGGTCTAACGAGTTGGACTTTTCCGGCGCACAAACGGCAGGCTTAATCAACACCACGCTCTCCAACGGAGAAGCGAACCTCCCTGACGTGCCTGGGGCGGGTAAAACAGGAACGCGGCAACACCGTCACGGCGTGAGAATGGCGCCCGACAACGTTCTTCAAAGAAAAGAGAATGTCTATCTCAAAATGCTTTTCAACGGCGGGATAGCCGCCCCACAGCCGCACCAGATTTCGGTGCCGTCCGACCAAAAATCTGACCTTTCGTCCTCGGTGGATCCTTTAGTCTACGAATCGGCACGTGACCCAAGGAGACTCAGCAGTCCGCGCACGTCGGTGCCCTACGCGAGGGAGGAGCTGAAGCTCTCGATACCAGATGCATTCCTGCCATACATCCGGAGAGCGCGAGAGTATTACGTCATATCACAGACACTGCTAGACCCCCAGTACAAGCACATGATGCGCGGTCGTGTTTCGAAGAGCAAAGAGGGCTCCGCTCCGACATCCATGTCAAATGTGAGTCAAGGGAAGTCGGTCTCTACAGCCTACGGCTCCCGGAAGAGCCCCGGTTCTAGAGAAAATACCGTAAAACCTGAAT
This sequence comes from Lymnaea stagnalis, assembly GCA_964033795.1. Taxonomy (NCBI): domain Eukaryota; kingdom Metazoa; phylum Mollusca; class Gastropoda; family Lymnaeidae; genus Lymnaea; species Lymnaea stagnalis. The sequence continues at coordinate 286,367 of CAXITT010000752.1, read as the reverse complement.
TGAACGCACCACGGCCGCAATCAAAAGCTCGGAAAAATGTATCGAAGGAAACAAGCCCGAATAGAAAGAGCCTAGGTCCCCTAGAGAGGACGAAGAAACAACAAACATCTTCCTCGAGGTCATCGCCGATAGTCGTTAAGCAGGCCAGCTCGTCTCCCAGGGTGAAGGCTAAAGTTACATCCCCCATTTTAATCCCTAAAGTGCCGTCGGAGAAGACGGTACACAAAGCCAGCATCACAAAACTTTCAGCGCCGAGACAAGTTGCAAAACAATTCACCGCGAGACCTACTTTACCTGTGCAACAGAAGAAGCGATCAGAGAGCACGGGGAATGCGGCATTGCTGAAGAATCGCACGGAAACAATGGCGAAGCGCTCACTTTCTAAAGAACAACCCATTCGCGCTGCAAACCTCGTCGAGGGTCGCATATCACCCGCGTTTGACGGGTACGCCTCTGCGGGAGGCGAGAAAAAAACGCCCCCTAGAAAGTCTCCGGCCAAGAAGGTCAGCTCGGCAGCTACGAAGAGAAAGGAGCGGCCGTTGAAGCAGCCGCCTCAGGCGAAAGCTAAGGACACGGCGCCAAAAGATACCAGCGTCTCGGCGGACGGGTCTGAAAACACCCTCACGAATTCGTCCGGCGACGAGAAGTACAAAGAACCTCCTTCCGAGGCGGCCCTGAGGCAGACGCTGGCCTATTTGAACTACGTCAAGACTGGCACCAGGTTGAAGTTTCCCGAGAATGACATTCAGATGATAAAATACCTGTCAACATCCGAACCCACTTTATTCCCGGTTGGGACTCCGTCTGCGCTGAGGCAAGCCGCGAAGAAGACAAAGGCCCAAAACTGGAGGTCAACGGCGCCGCCGTGGAACGAAAAGGGGAGTCACGCCAAGCTGAGGAAAGTGGAGGCGACGGGCAATGGCGCTTCCAGTTGGAGGACCTCTCCTTCGACCAATGAAAAAGGTAACTCACAGGCCTCGTCGAAGCAGAAGAACAGACGCGTCAAGAAACTCAACAAGAAGACGACGGGGACCAACAGCACCAACAATAAGTACATGAAATCCACATCGAGCTCGAGCGTGCAGTCGAAGGGGAAATCTAAATCACGGCCGCCATCCAGCACTGGCCCGTCCTACGGTTCTGAAATATGGCAGCAGCCGTCAAATCTGCGAGAGAACCTGCTCCTGCTGTCTGCTCTAAACAGATGTAGAAACAACAGCGACCGAGCCAGCGACGGAATCAAAGACTCCGCAACGCTCTACGATCTTCAATCTGAACTGAGCGGCCGCAATGTTTATATTCCTAAAGTACTGCAGAACATGATAGCGGAGAGAGAGAAGTCGCAGAGCAAGGTTCGCCTGTCGGGGAAGAAGAAACCGCGGGCAGATTCAGCCAAATTCGGCACCGTGAAGCGTAATCGAAAAGCTAGAGGCCTCCAATCGAAACGCGCCACCGGAAAGCTCACCAAAAAGACGGGCGGCAACTCAAAACAGGTGTCGCTAACTTCGTGGAGGCCGGTAAAGAGTCAAACCGTCACAAGCATGATCAAGAAAACGCTTACCGGCAAGGATGCGATCGGGAAGTCCATCCACGGGCTGGTATCCGATCTGAAGTCGATCAGCAAAACTCTCGAGTCCTCGCCGAGTCGAAAGGGTAATTTCAAAGTTTGTGAGAACCGTCCTGTCCTTGCGCGAAAGCTGGAAGAAAGGATGCTCGAGCGCAACAACACACACACAGACTCATCGGTTTCAACCCTGAATTCAAGCCAAACCACGGTGTATGACAGCGAACTGACCTCTGAAGAAAGTGGCACTGTAACGAAAGAGGGTTTCCCTGAAGCTGGGGTCAACGACAACGACAACGACCCGCTCTTGGGCAGCAGCGGGATAATGCAAGGGGGCCGAAAGATCTGGAGCGCCGCCTATGATCGGGTTCTTAAGATGCTAAGTGGGAAGAAATCGCCGACCGAACCGAAACATAAATCCAGGCAGAAAAATGTCAAGAAGCGGGATGCGATCCCGGCAACGGTCAAGACGCCAAGTGCTGAAAAGGTTTCGAAAAGAATCCTCGACAAGCCCCCCTCGTCGGCGTTCGAGCCCAAATACCTTCACGTCGCTCGTGACGCGATCCTCTCTAAACTAAATCCTGCCGCAGATCCGAAGAGTTACGCCCTGTTCAAGCTGGGAACAGAGCTAAGCCGCGCCGGGGGTCCGAAGTCTGGCAAGGTCGGGACCAGGCCAAACTCGACCAAAAGCAGGGTCGCCAAGACTCCGAAAGAGAAACAAGCTCGAAAAATCCCAGTGTCCCGCTATCACATGTAAGGTCACTGAAACGCATAAACACACGTGCACAAACACATACACACACGTGCACAAACATGGACAAAACACGATCAAATTATCTATCCCTCCCACAAATGCTTCCAAAATTCGTCAAGTGCGCGTACGTCATCGACCGTGGTTCAAATTATTGTGCTGTTTCAGTCGCAGCATCATCATCATACTCGAGCCGCTGATGATACTTTTTTGGGTTGGGGGGGGGAACTTTGGTTCAAATGTTCCAATTTGAGCTCGTAAGTTCCCCCAATATTTTTTACTGAAACATATCGTTAGCTGAAAATTTAAAAAAAAAAACGGAAACTAAAATGCAGTATGGGTTGCGGGCCGAAATTTCATGCATGCAAAGGTTGCTGTGGTGTGGAAATATAACGTGTTTGTTTCGTGCGTTCATAACATGGGCACTCGTGTTTATGGTCGTATTCCTTCCTTAAAAGTTTAGCTCAAGCGTTTCCATCTCTCAGCCGCTAAAGTCGTGCAGGCGTCAGTGTCACACGGGTGTAATGATGTACCACTCTCACCCGCCGGCTGATTATAATGAACCGGCGCTCCTTGGCTTGCTTGGTCAACCGATTTGACGGCGCGTGGGGGCCGTCTCAGCGGACGGGGGTATCTCCGGCGTGCCGTTTCGTGGCCCGAATGGAAGACGAGCGCCAGTCGGAATTGGGTGGGTGGGGGGGGGTGGGGAAAGGGAGGGAGGGAAAAAGGGGTATGTTGGAGGAAGACCCAATGAGCTCTGGCTCGGTGTTCAGCTGTTAAGAAATTAGATCAAACAAGCAAAACTATAGGAAATCAAGCCTATATTAATTATTAGTCTGAAAAACAAGTTTAAAAGAAGAAAAAAAAGGAAAGAAAATGAACAGTGCTCATAATATATGTAAATTTAGATTGCCCCCATCCCCATTTCTATCCTCTGTGGTCTCATGTAAACAAACTTTGCGCCGTTCTGAAGAACTTACAGACACACGGGAAGTTGTCTCTACAAGTACGCACATTTATTTCATATGGAGACATGCGATTATACACCAGTAGTGAACGTCACGGTATGCAAGCAATATTCATAACAGCTTATCAGTAATATACATGGTTTCTGGTTGAAAGGCCTACGAGTATAGATACCAGTATAGATACGAGTATAGATATGAAACTATACTTGTATATATATCCCATTATAGATACGAGTGTGTATACCAGTGTAGATGCCAGTAAAGATACCACTATGAATACGAATGTACATACTATTATAGATGCCATTATAGATACGAGTATAGATACTAGTGTAGATTCGAGTATTTCGCGCAAATTCAATTAAATAAAAGATGTCCACACAAAAAAAAAAAAAACACCAAAAAACAAACAAACATCCGACAGACCTTAGCAAAAACAGACACGGTCACATCATTCATGAAAAGCAGACATTGTCACATCGTTTATCCCATATAGACGAAATGCTAACATCACATAAACACAATACATAAATCAATGTTTTATTTAATATTTAACAATCTAGGCACTCAGACTCGTTTGAACAAAAAAAAAAATGGTTAGCCCATGTTCCAATGGCGACTGCACTTCCAGTCAGTTTAGCACTACGCCTGAACCTTGAGGCGTCTATGGGTCTCCAGACACGATCTCGCTTTCAATGCTGCATTCATTTTTTCCTTTAGCGATCTTGAAGAAACCTTAGATATAAATAAATGAGTCAGCATAAAATAGAGCTTGCTTTGTTTTGTTTTTTTGTGTTTGTTTCGGTTAAAAATTGAAAAGGTTTTTTTTTTAAATGCAGTGGGGTTGTTTTTTTTTTCGTTTCGGTTAATAATTTAAAAGGTTTTTTTAAATGCAGTGGGGTTGTTTTTTTTCCGTGTCGGTTAATAATTTAAAAGGTTTTTTTTAAATGCAGTGGGGTTGTTTTTTATCGTTTCGGTTAATAATTTAAAAGGTTTTTTAAAATGCAGTGGGGTTGTTTTTTTTCGTTTCGGTTAATAATTTAAAAGTTTTTTTTAAATGCAGTGGGGTTTTTTTTTTTCGTTTCGGTTAATAATTTAAAAAGTTTTTTTAAATGCAGTGGGGTAGTTTTTTTTCGTTTCGGTTAATAATTTAAAAGGTTTTTTAAAATGCAGTGGGGTTGTTTTTTTTCGTTTCGGTTAATAATTTAAAAGGTTTTTTTAAATGCAGTGGGGTTGTTTTTTTTTTCGTTTCGGTTAATAATTTAAAGTTTATTATGGTAATTTGTTTTGTTTCATTTAATATGTCAATTTTTATATAAATACTTGTACATTGATTTCTGAACTAACCACGAAAGATATGACCAAACTTCTATCACATTCCCCCACTCCCCTTTTTTCCCCCACTCTAGTTTACCACTTTTTGTTGTCCTTTATCCATCCTGACACACAGACTTCCCCTCTCTGTGGCCTCGATGATGTACCCAAGATATAGGCTGTACTTTAATATCTCATTTCAGCAGAGGCGTAGCGAGGTGGGGGCAGGGGGGGGGGAAAGATTCCCCGGGCGCAAGCTAGTAAGGGGCGCCAAAATGTGCTTTGATATTATTTTATTGGTAAAAATTATGGGTTTGAGAGTTGAAAAAAGAAAAGGGGACGCTTTAAGATGGATCTTGTCCCCGGGCGCGAATCTTGTCCCCGGGCGCCAAACACCCTCGCTACGCCTCTGCATTTCAGTTGTCAACACACCCATTATCTATTCCTTATCCTGAGTACATAATAAAGTCGGTGGGGGAGGGTTGGGACACCCTCCTAGGCGTTCGTCCCTAGTCAACCCCACCCCAAGCAGAATTGGTATTTAGACAGTTCTACGTAATGATTGTAAACACAGTACTAAATATTACAAATTACTTATATTTAGTTTTCGAACAACTCCCAATCTCTTTATAGTGTTGCGCCCACCATATCCGTGAAATTTTATAAGGATAAAAAAAAAAAAAAAGAAAAAAATATGCTTGCAACAGAAAAATAATATATATACAATTATAAAAAAAAACGTTGAAAATATTTACAATTTCTTAAAATGCATTGAGCAAAGAAAATCTGCGCAGAAGTGTGGATCAGAACCAGGGCTGGCGTTAGGCATTTTTAGGTTGGGTGAAAATAGGCAATCGTCGCCCTCTGGAAAATTATCGGAAGAGTTCAGAAATATATATTTTTTTTTATTTTAACAAATTTTTGCCGCCTTCGGTGGTTGGGGCGCCTTTGCGATGATCACGTATCGCAGCCGCCTTGAGCCAGCCCTGATTAGAACTCTATGTAGCCAAAAAAATAAATAAACAACGAACGCTCTGTCCACACATCCACAAGATGGAAATGTCAGTAGAAAGAAGGATTTAAAAAAAAATAATAAAAGACACTGAAATAACAATTTCAGAAATAAATGACCCCTTTACTATCTCCACGGTTTGTAGAATAATTGCTATCTCCTACAACAAATTTGATAGCTCGTCATGGTTCATGCTAATTATCTCATTATTTATATATATATATATATATATATATGTATGTGTGTGTATGTGTGTTTCTGTGTGTGTATTGTGTAAATTTAATGTATATTATATGAATGCTTTATTTTATTATAATTTTTTTTTGTTGTTGTACTGATGAAGGCATTTTTTGCCCAAAGTTTGCATTTGTATTCAGTGTAATTGTAATAAATATTAAAGCTTAACCTATTTTGTTTATTTACACACATTGTTTGTGCCTCTAACGGCTAAGGGAGGCATTTAAAAAAAATAAAATACAAGCAGAAGAACCCAATAAACACAAGCTTTTGTATTCGTGACCACTGTCCAGCTCGGACCAGACCCCAGTGACAAACCCAACGACTGTCAACTTTAGCCCAAGCCCTAGTCACAGCGTGAACCGCTTCCATAGTTACAACACGGTCGCTTCCGGCCCGAGCAGTGAACACGGGCCGATTCCTAAACATCCGCCGTACCTTTATCACCCCAGTCCTCGTTCCACGAGTTGGCGACCAGCCAGTAATCTTTACCGCTCTCAGTTCCGTAGCCGATGATCTTGACGGCGTGGCCTCCCTCGTATGAGCCGGTCGTGTGTTGGTAGACACCTGGAGATGGCAAGTTGACAAGTTGAAATTGATTGTTAACCAAATTGGCCGTGGAGATTAAAAAAGTGCGGAGTGGGTTTTGAAAATTTCAAAAAAATTATTTTTTTTTCTGGCGATAATATCTCAAAACGTCTGCGGGGGTGGGGGTGGTGGGGGGGGGGAGGTGGTTGCGGCGGCACTAACACTAGCTACGGCACTGACTGTTCAGGGGCTAGGCATCCCACAGGAAAGCATTACATTTCCGAAAGAGCAAAGTGTTTACTGTTGTTGATTATTGTTTTGCTGGATGCATCTCTTTCCACTCACCCGCTGTAAGATTTACCCTCCCACCCTCTTACCACCACTCCTTTCATCGCATTCACCTGCTCTAACAGTATCCCCACACCCTTATAACCCCACTAACCCCCCGCCACTTACCCCCTCCCCCCCCCCCCACTTATCCCTTCATTTACCCACCACTTGACTCACCACGTATCCCAACCTTTTCGTTGCGCTCACCTGATTTGTAGGACAGGAAGTCCGAATAAACGTCGAAGGCAGCGGTCACAGGTCCATTGTCGACCAGTTCCTGCATGATTTGCTGGACACCTCGGACCCCGTAGGACTTCTTGCCTGTGGTGGACATTGCAACACAAATATTGAACTGATTCTCATGGCGCTGAGGGTATTATATAATTTCACGAATACAAGCGTGTGTTCATATACATCACTATCATAATTACGTGAATATAAATGCACCTCTGGTTTTATCGTTGGAGTAAGACTTTGCGTAACCAGTTCGGCATTTCTTGACGCATTTCGGCGTCTTGGTACTAGCCGGGCAGGGCTGGTACTTGCCGGTGGTGTGGTGATCGCAGTGGGGCAGAGAGTATGGCATGCAGCCCTGAAACAAGCAGAAACAACGGGGAATTTAAATAATAGATCTTAGACGCAACGGCTATCATTAGGTAGTAATCTTAAGTTGGGAGCGTGGACATTGGGGGGGGGGGGGGTGAAGTTGGGGGGGGGGG
>CAXITT010000752.1:186698-261727 GCA_964033795.1 Lymnaea stagnalis | reverse complement strand
CCCCCCCCCCCCCCGCAGATTGCATCAAAGTCGAACAGTGCCGCTACACAGGTATGAAATAAAACTGTACTCATTAGAAAAATAGTCATTTAGCAAAATTGTTTTTATAAAATGTGTCAAATAAAACATGGAATAAAATAAATAAGAATAAATAAATAAAGTATCTCATGTGGCTCCCAGTTTACCCAACAGACCCTCAGCCAGCAGCTGAGTGCACGCACACCCCTTCCACAACCTTAGCATCCCGCCCGCACAACCCAAACACACCCACACACCGCCACTGATGTACAGAAACATTGCACTGATAAGAGAACAAAAAATCGACAACTGAAATATTTCAATGTGATGCCCGTGAACAATAAACTAAACTGTACAGTGAAGATAACATAACGATGGAATGTAAAATGTGTTGGTGCTATCCCACAAGAGGGGGCTAATTGTTGAGGGAATAAAATCTAACAAAGTGAGAGGATATCATAGATCATAATTAAAAACAAAACAGAATGATCAAATTCATGGCTTTCTGGCGGTTAGTCTTTACCTTCACTTGTCAACACAAATAAACTTCATTAAAACCTAAGAACACATGTCTAATATTTGATATAACCTACTGCAAGAAAGAATTGATTAAATTCTCAACAATATAAGTAAACACACATTCTATACACATTTTGTACAATAACATATCTTTTACATGAAATGTATCATTGAAAACAGCTAAATTGCAAGTATTCTAAGTGGCATCGAAATAAAACTCAATTTGATTTTGGTCCGTTAGTCCTTTCACGACTTTCAGCGTCCCCAGGGATCCCCCAAACATCCAATTGGGACACACTGATATAAAAAAACTTTAAAAACTATCAAGGGCCTCTAAGTAAATTGTAAGCCTTTCAGCACGTCTCCTATTTATTAAAATTGAAAAGGTGCTGGTTGAAGTCTTATGGAAACACTAATAAGTACGAGGGCTAATTAAGAAAAAACATCACTAGTTATCTACATACAGCAGATTCAATTTTTGACTTAGTGAATACCTCCCCAGCAAGGCAGTACTTACGGTGGATTCATCTTTTGGAGAGAACATCTGAATTTAACGCACACAGTAAAATATTTAATTGCAACACTGTGCTCGCAGTCATGTTGTAGTGTCCCATTTTTTTAAATTTCTAGTTGTACCTTTGAATACAAGGATGTCCAATGATAGAAATGCACACAGGGTTAGTAAACATCCATGTGCGTGTGCCAACACCATTATGGGGGCCAGGCGTAAAGTGAAGCTCATCCGATCCCGACCGCCGCTCAGTGACTCTGTTGGCTCATGTCACTTCAAACTTGACAGGAACAGTGCACGTCCAGTCTTCTCGTTTCCTTGTGAACTTTGACTTGACCCCGTCACATCCCCCAGTCCTCCTCTCGCCGCCGTCCCCACCACCGCCACCAGCAGCGGCACGTGCTGGAGTGTCGCCCCATCCCGCTGGTTTGTTGTGTTTAAAAGTTATGGCCAGGGAGTACCATCCTGGCACAAAGAACATGAAGGAACACGAATGTTTGACTTCAGTGCTTGATGCAACCTGTGAGGGGAACAAACAAAACATGGAATGGTTAAGTAGGAATAGTGGACATCGCAGTAAACTTGTGCTACGCACCGTCACCTGGTTTTTGTAGCTATAATCAGTTTTAGTACGCTTGTTTGTTGAACGACATGTAATAAAGGACTGAAAACCATCACACAAAGAAAAACGATACCAAAGCTAGCTGTGTTAACAACATTCAATTTAATGATAATATCAAATTTACATTAAAAAATACAAAATCAAATTTACAGAAATAAAAATTATATTACAGCAATACTTACAGCACAGCAAATGAAAAGGTATAATCCTTGAAAGATACAAATATAAATACACTCACACATACACACAAGGATTAAAATCTTGTAAGGCTCCAATAAGTGTATTGCTTTGTCCCATGTCTAGGAAATTTAGTAAAAAAAAAAAAAACTCTTCTGGCTGGCAAAGCTGTCAGCTTATTTATAGGGGAGAATAAAAACCCTCTAGAAATTGCATCCCCCGATAGCATTCTTAAGAACAAATATAACGTAAACAACCTTTTCCCAATCAAGGGAGGGGTGTGGCTGGTACAGTGCTACATATTTAATACTTGGCGTCAATTTAAAAACCAAAAAAGGGGAAGACAACTTGTGGTCCCCACAATGCTAAGCTGAAGTAAAATTAGGTCAACACACATGCTATAACACTTGGCTCATTGAAACATGATCTAATGCCCTAAACATAGGTTGATATGTTGTGTACAAAAAAAAAAAAAACCATGAAGGCATAGATCAACTTACCTTTGGGACATATAAAGCTGAGCTACCAATCACAGACACGTTTGCACCATCTAATCCAATATCCTCTGCCGCAGGTCGTTGGCAAGGCTCTATGCATAAGGAACAATTCTCCTTCTCTTCACCTTCAAAGAAATCAAATCAATAATTTACATGTGAGAAACGCTCACTTTCAAAACATTCATTTATTTGCCAGTACTGAAGTGCTTTTCTGCCCCAACCCCACAAAATTGTATCAGTTTTGAAATTTTTTTTGCTTTGTTCTCTGCAACTAAATTTGTAACGCAACAAAATATTTAGTGGATCAAGTGATAGCGACTATACTTTATTATATACTTAACACACAATCACAATAATCATAATAATTAATACTTGAGCTTGACAAACGAGCAAATATTCATGCTGAACATACTGATCCGAAAACACTTGGAATATAGCTTCTCGGTAAACTTCTTAGTAACTTCTCTACTTGATAAAGATACCACTATGACCAAATCTTCTTACATAAAAACCGTAACTTAACTGTCACCATTTCTTATTTCCGTCCCGCTCCTTTCTGATTGGTTGGTTTCTACCAAGTCCCAATACTCCCTTATATTACAAGTGATAATTCTCACATTACTAAACTCCCTTGTAGTCATCTCATATCTGTGGTGCAATGGTAGGACTACAAGTTTTCAACTGCATCCATTGTGTGTGTGTAAAAAAGGGGGGGGGGATTTCAGTACAATAGATGTTACATAACTGCTGGAAACAAAACTCAAACATTGCTAGCCAGTTAGGTTCCACTGGAAACAAAACTCAAACATTGCTAGCCAGTTAGGTTCCACTGGAAACAAAACTCAAACATTGCTAGCCAGTTAGGTTCCACTGGAAACAAAACTCAAACATTGCTAGCCAGTTAGGTTCCACTGGAAACAAAACTCAAACACTGCTAGCCAGTTAGGTTCCTTAGTGGGTCTCAAAATAACAACATGGGCACAGAGTTAAACTTAAAGTTAATTATACAATTTTTTTTGTTTTTTTAAATCAAATTATTTGCCAACTGTGGTGTATGATTTTAAAGATTTCCTATGTCTGACCTGTTGTGTTTTCCAGGGTAACGGTGACCTCCACCATTTCACCAACAGAAAATCTGAACCTTGATGATGTTAGGAAAGGCTTCTTGTTCAAGTGCACTCCTGATAAATAACAAAGTTAACATTTTTTTTTTTTTACATTTAACAACTTGTTCAGTGTTTTGTAATAACTTTTAAGGAATGAAATTAAAAAAAAGGTATTAAGTCAGGTTTTTATAATTTTCGAGTAATTTTCAAACATAAAAAAAAACTGACTGACGAACAAACAGAGCTAAAATTGAAATGAGTGAATTTTCAAAAATAATTTGATCGTGGGCCCTTAATATATAGAAGAAGAAACCTTCATGTTTATTACTATCTTTAACTTACCCCATCTGACATCGGGCGTCAACAAAACCAACAGTTGCTCAGTGGTCCATTTGATGTAGTCTACTCCCACTTTACCACTGGCCTTGGCTGCAGGCTGGAGGAGGAGTAAAGCATCATCATTATCTTTCTCTTAATCTGAGAACATGGATAACTGAGAACTTGTATGAACTCATTCATAAAACTAATTTGTCTGGACACACTAATCTTCCAATGTTTCCATACAGGCTGTTAACTTCCAAGTCTCCCTCCAGCCCAAACCCCTCCCCCTTACCATTGTCCACCTTATGTCAACATAATTGGCCAGAATCTGACTGTAAGGGTCAGGGAGCAGCTTGGTCCTGTAATGTAGTGGCACACGGTCATTCTGTACACTGCTGGTGTCAACCTGGTCAGGGTCCAGCCGTGGGACGTTCAGAGATATTCTGAAGAAAAAAAGGGAACCAAAAAGGTCATTTGGAGCACAGCATCAGCAGCTTGTAACGTTTTAGCCACGGGAATGTCTGGACACATTTAGTGCTCCCAGAAGGGTGCCATGCTTATTTACTGAGGGTTTTCTAGGATTTCTGATGCTTAAACAATGAACTAATGTTTCCAGTTGAACTGTTGCATAAAGAAAGATCCAGGATAATTCATTGGAAATTCATTGTCACCTTACAAGAATGTATGGCTAAGGTTTAAAGCAAATATAAAACCTTTAAATTTTCTAAAACCCAACTAGAGCAAATATAAAACCTTTTTATTTTCTACCTCCCATCTAGAGCAAATATAAAACTTTTCCATTTTCTACCTCCCACTAGAGCAAATATAAAACTTTTCAATTTTCTACCTCCCATCTAGAGCAAATATAAAACTTTTCCATTTTCTACCTCACATCTAGAGCAAATATAAAACTTTTTCATTTTCTACCTCCCGTCTACAGCAAATATAAAACTTATCCATTTTCTACCTCCCATCTAGAGCAAATATAAAACTTTTCCATTTTCTACCTCCCATCTAGAGCAAATATAATACTTTTCCATTTTCTATCACCCTGCTAGAGCAAATATAATATTTCTATTCTCTACCACCATGCTATGCAACCAACTTTTACATGCACACAGATTGCTCTACCTTCTTGTTTGTTGTGGTTCTATAATGATGCTCTTGTCATCGCCATACTGAATGTCAATTTGATGACTTGACACATTGATTAAATCTAAGCACAGCCGGCATTCACTGGAGCTGGAATGTAGCATTTTGTTAAGCTAACTGTTTCACCAAACTCTAAGAGGTCAAAGAACGGGATAAGTGCATAACATTTTTTTAAAAAAAGATCGCAATCATTAATCAGTAACCAAAATCGCAAATAGAGCAGGACTTATATATATATATATATATATATATAAATATAAAGTATTTCTAAGAATATTTTCACACCAGATCTTCCAAAAATTGGGGTGTGGGTGATGGGCAGTTTATAGACAAAACAGATTACCATAATTAATTAGTAACCTAAATCACAAATAGGGCAGGTCCTATCAATCATTATACAATATTTCTAAGAATATTTTCACACCAGATCTTCCAAGAAGTTGGGGGGATTTAGACAAAAAAGATAGTTGAGAGAAATGTAGGTGGCAGTAATGGACATTCATAGTAAAAGAAAAGGGTCAAGTGTCTTTTTTTTGTTCACATTAATTATTTCTAGTTTTATTATAGGCATAAAATGCACGAAGTCACAATCAACTGACAATGAAACTGATCAAATAAAATTTGGTCGAGGGCAGGGCAGGAGAAAAGCCAGGCCTTGGTGCCGGAGAAAAGAGGCGCTTGAGACAGAGTCTGAAAATGTCACCCCTATTGTAGAAACAAGTGCTGCCATGAAATGGACAAGGAAAATAACGATTTCGGCGCAAGGGTCAAGAGTCCACTTCAACCCCCTTCACATGCCCGTGTCCTCAACGTGTGTCTTGAGACATGCCAGGTTGACTGATCTGGTATCTTTTTGCATCGTACCATTCATTTTTTTTTCTCATTCCAAATTATCTTCCCTGGCATATGACCACCAGCCAAAGAGCAAATTGGCCACAGACATAAGGGGTGTCCCATAGACACATCGCGTACAGTCATAAGGAGTGTCACAAAGACACATCAGCTACAGACATAAGGAGTGTCACAAAGATACATTAGCTACAGACATAAGGAGTGTCACAAAGACACATCAGCTACAGATATAAGGAGTGTCACAAAGACACCTCTGCCATAGATATATATGGAGTGTCCATGATCTTGGAAAGATAAAATGAGAACTCCGTTCAAACAAAAAGCCAAGACTCTGTTAGAAATTACAACTCACAATCAGGAACTCTCGACGAAAGACTTGCTACTGACACATTTTAAGGGACAATGGAAAAACTGAAACAAGGATTTTTAAGACTCAAAAAAATATGTATGATGAATGTAAAAATTTAAAAAAAAAAAAATTCCATTCATTTGGATCAATAAAAATATCTTTTCTTAAATTCCAAATGATGTGCACGACCTCTTTTTCCCTGCCCTGCAACATTTGACACCGATGTGTTCGCAGCATTTCACTATCGGATCCACTCCATTATTACATGTCATTTGTGAGAGACAATCTATAGTCATGTGTCAGAGCCAAACCATGCGGCAGGGACTGACCTGTCTGTATGCTGAAGATCCCAACTGGTCAAGTACACGCTGGGTAAGATGTCCAAGTTGAGGGCCAGCGAACACGTCCTGCAATAGCCAGCCTTGAGACCCTCGCCCCCACTGTACTTCAAGGATAGCACAGCGTCGATGGTCTAGGAGGAAGAAAAGAAAAAACAAAGAATTATAAAACCATCTTTGCCAAAACCTCCACAAACCAAGCTGTCATCTGTTAAAAGCATGATGAGCTACTTTGGTGTTTAAATATGTCATGACCTAAATTGGCTCATTCAATTCCCGCGGGTTACTGGTAATTTTAAAATCTTTATTGGACTGTTCCATACTTTTCAGACCCAGCATGGCCACAGGTCCATATAAAAGAGGCCACTTCTAGATACACTTTTAGAATCCATAGGTCAATGGTGGGAGATACAACAATGCTTATACTCTTCTTAATTACCGCATTGTATTTTCTGATCTTCTATGAAGACAAGCACTACATGCACAGATAGCACCAAAAATTATTTTTTAACAATAAATACTCTATTTTAGAATACAAGAATTTCTCGCAGGCCAATTCAGATACATGGAGTTATTAATTGTAGATGTCCAAACAGGATTTGTCAGAGTGATTCTTCCTTGTACATAATACAAGCAACTTAAGGTACTTCTAGGTGCCCCAAATTCTTCAATGAAACATATCTAAGTATTGGCTACCTTGTCCTTGGCGTCCATGCTCTCAGCCCTTGTCCGACTAGATTGTGACATTGGTGAACCTGAAAAAAAGAAACATATTCACAGGGTCTTTCATCTGCTTTTTTGTCATTCATGATAGCATTACACATTAAATAAAATCCTGACCAATGTATTTACAAAAAAAAATAAAATTGAACGTCTCAAAAGATTTAATAATTAAGAGACGCATGTCTTATAATAAAATGATATTTGAAATTAAAAAACATTTATCAATCCATAGACAATCAATAATATAATTATTATTAAAATAGCTGGATATGGTCTTTCAAAATATAATGGGACTAATACAATATTTTTTGTTACAACCTATGAAATTTTCCACATTATTAAAGTCTGACAACTTAACTTTCAAGTGTGGCGTTTGCTTTAGCTAATGAGTGTAAATTAAAAATATTAAAAACTTACAAAAATAAAATTATACTGGAAAAAAAAAAAAGGCACAACTTGAAATTGATGACAGTTGCTTTAACAACACATATCCTAGGTATACACTAAACTATGTATAATCTGTTGTTTTTTTTTTAAAACTGGGAATTGATCGAATTACGTGTCTGGTTGTTTTACTTAACACACTTTATCTAGGTACTTTGATGATTTGTGCTCATGAGGAACAAACAAACAAACATCCCTGACAATACCAACCACCAAACCAAATAGAAGTTCAAAAGCAAACAAGTTTCATTGACTCACGCAGTGGTTGCTCAGCTGGAACCAGAAAATCACTGTCCCCGTTGATGCACAGGGAGAAGCAGAGCTGATGGTTGGGAAGCAGTGGTAGCTGGGACTGGATGTTTTCATCACCCCAATTCAGTATCCTCTGCAGTGCACCTGGATAGCATAAATGGTAAATAACGTTCAAATCAACGAGGTTAGATTTCAGGAAAGTACCATTTGAAGAGGGAATTAAATACAGTATTTTAGAAAAGAATATAAAATTTTTACATTTGGATAATTAATTATATTTTTTTAATGAAAAAAATTAGGTTATTCAGATGGTGCACATTCATAAAATTCATATTGTAAGGAGTTAGAGTAAAGAACTGACAGTTAAGAAACAATACAAGGCAGAGGGAGAAGTTCTTGAGAAGAAGTAGAAAGAAAGTTAGTATAAAGAGTTAAGTATTTTTTTAAATTGTTTTATTTTTAGTCTTGGAAGATGTAAGAGGAGATGGTGAAGTGGGTTGAAACAAGACTAAAAAAAGGAATAGGGTGGACATGAAAGGTCAGAGGCCACATTTCTGTGGTAAAAATTTTGTTTTAATCGTTGATCATTATCCGAAATGAGTAACCGCGCATAAGGAAACACTGTAGTGAAAACCAACCCAATGTCCCTATCACTTTCCATTCCTGAAATATCTGCAGCGATCATTCAAGATTCAGCGGAGGTCAATGGTGACCTACTGATTATGAAGTGTTGTATTGTTTTTGGTGGTGGGTAAGTGTAAAAAGTTTCAGCTCAATGAGAGATCAGTTAGTAGGTCATTTCTGAGATGCAAGATTCACCCACAAACTAACAAAGAAACGGACAGAACAAACTAAGAAAAAGCGTATATCTATATATATATAAAAGATGCCACTTTTCGTTAACATTATTTTCTGTACCATGAAAAGCATTAAGCTGTTGATTTCGAAAACCTCAAAGCTGTTCAATAAATCTTACTTTGCACATCATTTTTAGAGTTAAGCTTGACTGTTAACTTTTCCAATGGATACTCAGATACATTTTGTACTGTGACAATACATTCAGTGCTGAAAGAAATGTGTAAATTATAAAGAAAATAGTGTCAGTAACATACAACAAATAAGGGACACTGGCTGAGCTTTTTATTATTATTTTGCCATATTTATAGGTAATTATGTAAGGGAGCGGTTCTCAACCTGTGGGGTCGCAACCCCTTTGGGATTCAAATGACCCTTACACAGGGGTCACCTAAGACCCTTGGAAAACACATATGAATTCTCAACGAAAATAATGTTATGGTTAGGGGTCACCACAACATAAGGCGCTGTATTAAAGGGTCGAGGCATTAGGAAGGTTGAGAACCACTGAGCTTAAGTAAAGATGCATTTTTTTCAACTAAAAAAATTAATATGATAAATTGGCTGACCAACAAAAGGGGGAGGCAAACCTAATATGTCGTAAAGCATTGTCACAGACCAACATTTATTCATCTGCGCTAGCCATATTTTTGTTCTGTTTAAAATATGCACATGTTTGAAGAAGAGCCACACCAGAACTTGAAGAAAGGGTTGGCCTAACACTGGGCGGTAATTGAATTTAATGCCCTGTCACTTTATAGTCTCTTCAAAGAAACGCACCAACAACACAATTTCAAACATGTTATATCTGACAATGGGGTGAGTTTACTACTAGATATGTGTGTGTGCAGGATGGTTACCTGCACGGCTGGGGAGGGTAGGGGAAGGTTAAGTATCAGTATCTGATGGAACCAAACTTCAGCATAGCTATTTTCATGAGTCCACAGATGAAAATTAGCATGAATAACAATCAATAGGCAGTGGGATAAAGATTTTTTTTAAACAAAAAAAGGGGGTATCCTCAAACAATGAATGCTTATTATAGCCACTGGTTTAATATGTTGCACATCCGGAAAAAAACTTGGAAATCATTGTGGTTACACTTTTTATAATGAATGAAATGTGATCCAGGATAAGGATATAGAAAATGAATACTTTAAAGTACCTCTGGCCTGCAAACAACACAGCAGAGCCTGTAGTCACCACATCGTCAGCCAGACTCCCTGTGGTGAACACTGTGGACTTTGGCAGGGAACAAGACAGAGCAATCCGTGGCAGCGGGGGCAGGACTTCAAGGACAATGTCTGTTATGGGAGCTGGCTTCAAACTGGTCAGGTCACGTAATCTGCAGTTACTTTTGACACCGCAAACAACAGTTGTATACCCTGAAAGGATGATATATGAGGAACTGCGTTCAATCTCTATGTTACTGCGCTTCTTGTTCTGAACATTGAGCTACATTGACTTTATTGAGATGTTTTCAAAGTTTTTTTTTTTTAATTTAAATTTATCTGTTGTTTATTGTACTTTGTTTTGCCTGCTGAAGAAGGCACCCGGGCCTGCTCAATTGTCTTATCTTTTACTTCCAAGCCTTAACATATCTCCTTTCCACTCACCTCTCACTATACCCTGAGAGGTGATGAGGGTTGTGAATCAGAAAGTTAAAATAGTGAGCTCAGCACGCACAAGAAAACAAAAACAATTATGAAGCAAGAATAAATAAATTTGAATGTAGGGATTTCCATGGGCAATGTAAAACTAATACACCCAATGCTTGGGCGATCCACTTGAAAAATAAAACCTCACTTGTGGCTCCTCCAAAACCATTAGAATGCCAATTCACTGGCTCTGTGATGTTCTCAAATTGTTTCTTGTTTGTTTTTTTTTTTTACACCCCTTCAACACAGCACCCTGGCTCATATTATATACTGAAGTAAACATCCCAAAGACTATCCCCCCCCAAGCCCCACTGTTCCCACTGACCACAGAGGCAACATTGCTGCCCCCCCTTTCTCCTCCCTGCATCATATGTCAATGATGCCGAACTTACCCAAGACTTTGAGCATCCCCACAGCTTTAGGCTTGACCATAAGTTTGACATTCATGAGACCCGATGACGGGGGGATGATCGGGCTGGCTGGGAATATTTCTGTGTCAAGGTCAGCAGTCAGCAAGCCCTAGAGATGATCGTAACAGTGCCATCAAAATGGTTGTAATGGACTTCTTAAAAGACTTTAATTTTTTTCAACTCATTATAGCCTGTAACATGTCATCAGTTGTGAGCCAACCTTTCCCTACCCAGTCATAAGTCTATAAATTTAATTTGGTTATCAGGAATTTGTTTGAAAGAAATTTTTTCTACGGAAAATTGCTCCACGGAAGTTTGATCGAACAGAAATTTGACAGAATTTTATTTTCAGTTCACACAAACTAATTTTGCATCAAAATTCTTTTTGAACGCATTATTTTGTTTTACTATATAGTATATTGCGTTCAAAAAAAAAATTTGACGCAAAATTAAATCGTGCTAACTGAAATAAAAATTCGATAAAATTTCAGTTCTATCAAATTTCTGCCCATGAGAAATTTCTTTCAAACAAGTTTCTGTAACCAAATTTAATTTAAAGACAGTCTTTTAAAACTGAACTGATGGCGGGTGGGGTGTGATCTCATGAACACTGGGTTGTAAATGGACCTGTGCCTAAAACACTAGGAATGACACAGCTCACTACAGTAATGACCTTTTCACTTTCAAGGGTAAAATTGGAGCTACTGAAATTATCATTGAAACAATTTAGGAAAAAAAAAGAGACAGCACAAATCTCGGCCACAAATGTGTGTGGGAGAGTCAATTGGTCAAAGATTACCATGTAAAAGATCTTCAAGTCATCTGCCAGAGGGTTGACAAGCTGAAGAGTAGCTTCACACACATCACCCGACACCCACTTGAAATCTGAAAAACCAGGAGATTTGTTAAGTTGTAAGCATGGCATGGTCAGCTGGGGCATGGTCAGCTGGTATTAATCTAAATATGCAATCGAAGAGGCCAACAATTACTGTGTACAAAATAATATTTACCATTTTGGTAAAAAACTGGTCTCACCTGGTCTGCTCTCGTTTGCCGTCTTGTTACTGAGCACCAAGGGGGTGTAGATGAACACACCCGATGAGCTCTCTACATCTGACAAATCCAGCTTGCTGGCTTGTAAGTGTGGACTTGGGGGCAGTAAGCGAAAGGATCTTGAGGGGGGCAGGAAAGAAAATGGAAGATATTTGGAAATGATCAAAAGGGTCTTGAGGGAAAGAATAAAAGAACTAAATTGCTGATAAAGTTTTGGATGATTTAATTCATTACAGCTGGGGTTCTCAGTTCAAGGTTGACATTTACCATTGTAAAATTTATGTAAAACTGTTCTGCTCACACAAATGTTTGTTGTTTTTTTTGCGTAGGAAAGCTTACCTAACAGTCGGCAGTGACAGGAGAGGAACAGGGGGCAGTATCAGGCCAGTGTCCAGGGCGATAGGCTGGGGGTTGCCAGGACATTTCTGGGTGAGGTTGGACAGGCTCGCTATCGCCTCCCTCTGATCAGTGACGTTGAGGTGCGGCAGCATGGAGTCAACTGTCAACGTCATGTGCCTGAAGGGAAAAAGGTTTAATGTCTAAAACACTTCATTTACAACGGCAGTATTTGAAGTTTAACGGATTGAAACATGGATTTAGTGTATCATAAGCTTCTTTCAACGTCAAGCCATAATTCATTTTAAAAACAATTTATGGATGGATGCCGTCTTTGGAAATCAACAATTCAGGTTTGCAAGGTTTTCAAAAGAATTAAATATTTTTATAATTTTATTTTAAGGATGCCCAAGAAGTGAATTTTTAATTTTTTTTTTTTAAGGTAACAATGACTACAAGTCTAATCAAATAAAGTTATAGAATGTAATGTACCTAAAGTCTTTGAATAATTAGATTTCTTCACAGCAAATAAAATCACATTTAATTTTATTGAATATATTTTATAACCTGCACTATTTCTTTTAAGAGTGAAATATATGTAGAATTTTTTTTTGGACAAAATTATTAGAGACTGTGTTTTATTTCTTCAATAAATTATACCTGACAGCAATTTGTGGATTACTCATCCGTCTGGCTGAGTACACCAGCTCATGAAGGACTCTGTACTGTAGGACGGGCCAGCCAGCAGGATGATCTGTAAGTTAACAAACAATTTAAGCCAAAATGAGGTAATCCTTGGTGTGTAAAAATGAATTGGCACCCAGGTGAAAATAAACTTGCATCTAAATACCCATTTCTTCTACGGCAAAGCCAATGATCAAATGATTATTTTTATATTTATTAATACGAGTACATTTATGAAATGGCCAGGATCAGTTTTCATAAAGTCAAACTGCTGCATGTCAGATGTTCAATCAATAGACAATAAGTAGTTGCAAAACCTAAACAAACAAAAATGTATTGCAGAGAGTGTACTCGTCCAGCATGCTTATTTACATGAGAAACAAAATTTACCATGCAGATTTGGTAAGTATGGTGAGTCTTAGCAAAGAAACCACCTGTGCAGAACTTGTTGAAGTTATCATAAGCATAACAAGAATGGTAAAAAAAAAGCAAGCCACAACCCAAAAAAATTATTGAGTTAATTGTTCTATCTTGATATGAAGACATTCCTACCTCTGTCCATTTCTTTGGGATTGATGGAAAGATTATAACCTTCCAGGCTCTGAAGCAGAAGCTCATAGCACTGGGACCAGCTGGGAGAACTGTCCGGTGCTACACAGTGCATGCCGCAGACCCTGCGAAAAAATGCAGCCTTGCGCCTGAAGCCGATTTCACTGTAGAGCGATGACAACGTGATGTAGCGCTGGATCTGACCAAAAAAAAAAAAAAAATTACAGCAAAATTTTAATTCGATTGCAATCAAAACTTGTTCGATTGCAATCAAAACTTGCACATGTAAAGTGTAATAGAATGTGATAATTACAAGTGTGTACCTATGTTTTTCAAGTGTGTACCTTTGTTTACAAGTGTGTACCTATGTTTTACAAGTGTGTACCTATGTTTTTCAAGTGTGTACCTATGTTTTTCAAGTGTGTACCTATGTTTTTCAAGTGTGTACCTATTAACCTGTCAAATCCAACTCACCCTATCATCCTCAAGTGAGGAGGGATTGATGTAAACAACATTCTGGAGGAAGTCAGAAGCTTCCAGATATTTCTGCAATCAAACAAACATGCATCATTCAAGCTTTCACATAATCTGTGTTAAAATTTCATTCTAGTTCTAGGGTAAGTAACCATTGTTCCATCAAGAATAAAAAGGATGTTAGCATTGAATCTTGATCAACTAACAGGCTTATACCAGCTTTACTATTCTTTTGAAAAAACTTGAAAAAAAAAGAGCTGAAAAATGATCTGGAAGAAAGCCTTCATCCCGAAACACAAGGAGAAATAGTAATAACTCTTGAAAAAAACAAAACTGGTGAGGAGGTGTGATCTAAAGTCAACATTTCGTTATCAACAATCAAAATTTGCTCTTGTCCTCCTGTGTACACCCAGAACCGGTTTTGCATATTACTCACATGCTGCACAATCAAAAAACGACAGGCTTTGAGACACGCTTCCATTTCAACAACAGCGGCATTCTTGAACTGGGGGCCAAAGAAAAAAAAAAAAACGAAACATTTAGAAAAAAAAAAAAAATTTGCGTTTTTAACTGAAAAAATTTTACACAATTATTAAATGTTTTAATTTTTTTAATGCTTTGGCTTTGAGACACGCTTCCATTTCAACAACAGCGGCATTTTTGAACTGGGGGCCAAAGAAAAAAAAAAAAACGAAACATTTAGAAAAAAAAAAAGATTTGCGTTTTTAGCTGAAAAAATTTTACACAATTATTAAATGTATTAATTTTTTTAATGCTTATTTATACTTTATGTAAAAAAAAAACCCAGTCATCTGGCTAATTAAATATGAATGATAACAAAAGCTTAAAAAAAAACATTTTTTGGGGGGTTGGAAATGAAGGCTCACCTTGCTGTAAAGTGTTATGGCTTCTTTGTACTTCTCCACTACATCATCAGTGTTTACACCACCTGAGCTGGACCCCTCAGGTAGAACATCTAGGCCATTGGCATAGCTGGAGCCTGCGTTGAAGAATGCAAGCAATTTTTAGTTTACAAAGTTATCTTTATTTATGACTGATGTAATGGTTTTGTAGAATGAAGAATTTTTCGGCCAAAGGTTGAAAAAAATCAATGATGCGTCTCTGTTTAGATTGTTGGGACTCTGTCAGAACTTTTTTTTGGCCTCAATTTTTTTATCCCATTCGATGGGATTGGTCTTGGTTGACTAGCTTCAAATTTTTTGCAGGTATGGCTTGATCTGGGATCCTCAAACCAGACAATGTGTGCTCTTGCTGTGCATCTAACTCATTCTGAAACCCTAAATTTATTTTTGAAAGTTGCGGTCCTTTAAAAAAAAAAAAAACAAAAAAAAAACCAAAAAAAAACATTTTACAATTAGAAAAATTAAAAAACATCCAAAGTATTTCCCTAGCGTAAAATTCCGCCATCATATACCCCCAAAATTTTTTTTACCTATGCCACCTGTTAGGGTTGTAAAATTATACAACATTGTGAGGGTTAAGTCAGTCAAAGAGAACAATGGGATATAAATTATTTTGGTGTGCAAGAATGAACAATCGTTTTTCAGTTTCAGCCATAAGGGCCAAGGCTATGAAAGAGGAAACATAGAGGAGTATACAAGTGTGCTTAATAAAGAAGCATGGAAATAGTGTACATTTTTTTTACAGTTTGATATTCTAGCTTGGGGATTGAAGACTACATATAAGGAACAAAGGAGAGTTGGAAACTTTGGTAAACTGATTTTTCAACTTACCCGTCCTACTTTTGGTGTCAGGAAGGGCTGAGCTATTAGTTGTTTGGAATGATAAGTTTCTTTTCAAGCCAATTGGCGACATTCTTGGGTAGCCTAATATTACAGCTGCACACGCCAGCCCCTCAAAGCAACCTTAAGAGAGGAAGTTTCTAATTTATTGGCTTCAAAGAGTTAATAAATATCCCTTTAACAAAAATTATTTTTATTAGCAATATTCCATTATTAATCGATTCCATGTTCAAATATTACTGCAAAACATCACTTTAAAGAATGGTCCATCTGGTCAATTTTTTTTTCTCAACACTATGATTGATTGAATCATTCATGCAACAAATACTAACTTCAAAAACAAAAATTAAAAAAACACTTATATATATTGGACATCCCTCGTGTTTCATCTATGCAAAAACCAAAGATGGATTAACATTTTTTTGTGTGTTTAAAAAAAAACCAACAGAAAATGTACAGGTAGAATTTCAAAAACACCTCACCTCCCATCCATAGAAAGTCATTGACAGAGCGCAGTAAATCTAAAGCTGTGTTATAATGAAGTACAGCTTCACCTGGCATCGCTGCCTGCAGACAGAGGTCTCCTAGATGCTTACGTAGTCTGCCCATGCACTTTTTCCTAAAAGATCTGCTCGAGTCAGAATGTTAAAAAAAATAAACTTCAGAAACCTGGTGACTAGAACGTTACATTTTTATGTAACCTAAATTCAGACACCATATATTTATCAAACTCTGTTAAAATACCCAAAAATGCTAAACCCAACTGTCTTGTCTCTGTGCAAAAACTAACTTTAAAACATCAGTGTCATACATCACAGCCATATGTACATATTAAAAATGCCTTAAACACCACTGGCGTATTATTCATACAGAGGAGCACCTAAGTTGTGATGGTAGTTTTAAACTCATCGAGAAAATACCCGAAAGATAAACTGAAATGTTTTGAGAACAAATACCAATACTAGTATAAAAAATACACTTTATTTCAACACATACCAAAATCAACGCATTTAGTTACTTAATTTTAATTGGTGCACAGAAATAAAATTACTTGCTTACTTTGTATCTGTGTCGACACCAACATAGTCTTTCTTCTCAAACGGTGCACACAGCAGTGACAATTTGTCATTTCGTTCAAAAGATCTATCCAACCGCTTGCCCTCCAGAACGTAATACAGGGACGTAACAAACTCCTTGATTCTTTCCTCGAGGTCATTTGAGGTCTCTAGGCTAGGATAAAACACAATTTCAGAACCACTGCTTTCTTTAGTCAAACTGTTACTATGTGGCCTTCTTTCTTCTTGTTTGGGGGTGCTATGTGATTCTGAAGTTCTACTAGGCTCATTCTCATGCACTGATTCGGTTGATGAGGTGAAAACATTATCGAATTTATCACCCTCGGCATGTTCAGCTAACGGTTCTAGAGAGCTTGGGCTGACCACTCTTGGAGCAGCTGGGGGTAAAGATATTTCTTTCGTCGAACCCTGACAGGCACATTTATTTTTGTCACAGTTCTCACAATTCTTGCTCTTTTGAAAATGCAAATCACCTTCATCATTGCCATTAGAATCAACTTTCACTCCCTCGATGGGAGACCCATCAGTATTCATGCCAAAAACTATCAACCTAGAGTTAATAATAGTGGATGCATATTCCTCTTTGATAGATTTATAACTGGTGAATATATCACCAAACTCATCGTGATCCTGACATTTCCCTAGGGTGATGAGGCCAAGTACTTTGCGATGGCCTTGAAAGTCACCCCATGAGTTGAAATCAGGTGAGTAGGATTTCCTGTACTTTATGGTGATGTTTCTTTTTTGACCTTGCACATAGATACGATCCACCCTAGATACTTTCTCAAAGGCACGATTAAAACTTTGAATAGGAAGCTGGGAACCAGTGTGACGCACAAGCACCAGAAGTGACTGGTGATCATCAGCAGTCTGATTGTAGTCTACTGCACTGGCCATGTTTAAGATTTATGCTGCGATGCACATTTCCTTAGTAAATTGCATTTGCCTAGAGATGTAGGACTCGCAACCAACGTTTAGCTATAACCTCAGTGAAGCATAAAGTTTATTAATATTAACAAAGTCCTCCAAATCATAACTTAGTTGACACTGTTGCTGAATAGCATACTAACTATGATGTATATAACTGGTTTATGTTGTCTTTCAAACATAAGTAGTACTTTCAAATTCACTCTGATTTTTATTATCAGTTTGCAGTATGCCATGAAAAACTTGTTTCAAATGACACCATGACCTGGCGAAGATGACCTTACAATCTTGATAAGATTGGCTAAAAGGATTTTCCAAAACTGTGTTATTCAGTAACATCCCTGCAATATTCAATATCAGAAATATGAGCAAATCTAACAATCATTGATCAGTTAAGTAACTTTCAATATGTTCAATTTTATTACATAGAATTTAGGCCTATTACTGAGTTTACTTGTACATGTAGTGTGCTGCACCCATCTAAACCCAAATAAAATAATAAATATTTTCCCAGTATGTGCACGGTATTAGTCAATACTAATCATTATGGTGTGTCCTGAATTTGCAATTTATCAGTGTTACTATTAATTAATTACTAATAAATAGCTTTGGCTTTGCTAATTCAAATAAATGTCCGGTTTCATGTCTTCTTGAGAGCTATGTTAAGAGAGCCCCCCTTAGGCAAAAAAGGTTGTAAAGAGCAGCTTTGGCTTTGCTAATTCAAATAAATGTCCGGTTTCATGTCTTCTTGAGAGCTATGTTAAGAGAGACCCCCTTAGGCAAAAAAGGTTGTAAGGAGCAGCTTTGGCTTTGCTAATTCAAATAAATGTCCGGTTTCATGTCTTCTTGAGAGCTATGTTAAGAGAGACCCCCTTAGGCAAAAAAGGTTGTAAGGAGCAGCTTTGGCTTTGCTAATTCAAATAAATGTCCGGTTTCATGTCTTCTTGAGAGCTATGTTAAGAGAGACCCCCTTAGGCAAAAAAGGTTGTAAGGAGCAGCTTTGGCTTTGCTAATTCAAATAAATGTCCGGTTTCATGTCTTCTTGAGAGCTATGTTAAGAGAGACCCCCTTAGGCAAAAAAGGTTGTAAGGAGCAGCTTTGGCTTTGCATTATCTGAATTTGTATATAAAGTTGTACACCATTTAAAAGGCTTCTTAAAAACTTTTTATTCTATAGGATTGAATGCCTGTTAATAATAGGCCATAGGACTTCTTATAATCTTTAATATAGATATGCTGTACTATAGCCAGCAATAGCCAGCATCCACAAAGACGAGGCAATCTACCTCCTGGGAGATTTCAATGCTAGAGTGGGGAGCGACCAAGAGCCTGGCCCACATGCCTTGGACTCTTTGGAAGAGGAAAGATTAATGAAAATGGACAGAGGCTTCTGGAATTGTGCTGCTCACGAGGCTTGTGTGTGACCAACACTTACTTCAAGTGCAAGGATATACATCAAGTATCTTGGAGACACCCTCGATCCCGCCAATGGCACCAGCTGGACCTCATCATCACCAGGCGTGCACAACTAGCTAGCATCCTACTCACTCGCAGCTATCACAGTGCCGACTGTGACACGGATCACTCCCTTGTCGCCAGCAAGGTACGAATAATGAGGAAAAACTCGTACCACTCCAAGAAAAAGGGACGTCCACGTATCAATACCTTCAGCATGAAAGACCCTGCGCTAACGCAGCTGTTCACAGACAAGGTGAAGGAAGGTATCTCAAGGATGTCCCCATGCGTCACCATTGACTCGAAATGGACGCATCTCAGAGACACAATCTATACATCCGCAATACAGGCCTTTGGCAAAAAATCTCACAAAAACACGGACTGGTTTGATGAACATTGGGACGAGATGAAACCTGTCACTGAAGCCAAAAGGAAAGCTCTTACGGCTTACAAGGAAAAGCCTACACCCGACAGGTTGCATGCCTTAAAAACAGCCAAGTCACTTGCCCAAAAGGTTGCACGTAATTGCGCCAATACCTACTGGCTTAACCTCTGTTCCAGCATACAGTCAGCTGCAGATATGGGCGATGCAAAAGCAATGTACGAAAACATCAAAAAGGCAACTGGCCCCTTGACGTCCAAAGTTGCTCCTCTAAAGTCCAAAAATGGAGAAATTATCCAAGACCGGGCAGCACAGCTAAAACGGTGGGTTGAGCATTATCTGGAATTGTATTCAACAGTTACCACAGTCTCCAGCACCGCTCTAGATGACATACCAGATATGCCACTCATGGAAGAACTTGATGTCGTGCCCTCACAGGAAGAGCTGAGCAAAGCTATTGATAGTCTAGCTTGTGGAAAAGCGCCTGGGGATGATGGAATTCCACCAGAGGCTCTAAAGAGGGGTAAGATAGCTTTACTCCAACCTCTGCTGGAAACAGGGCTACATCCCCCAAGACCTAAAGGATGCAAATATAGTGACACTATATAAAAACAAAGGTGATAGGAGCGATTGCAATAATTATCGCGGCATTTCACTCCTTAGTATTGTAGGAAAGGCCTTTGCCCGTGTCATACTAACACGTTTACAGAGTCTAGCATCCCGTGTCTATCCAGAATCTCAGTGCGGTTTCCGGTCTGGGCGGTCTACCATAGACATGGTGTTCTCCATACGACAGCTCCAGGAAAAATGCAGAGAGCAGCAGATGCCACTGTACATTGCCTTTGTGGACCTTACAAAAGCCTTTGATTACGTCAGTCGCAACGGGCTATTCAAAATACTGGCAAAAATCGGCTGTCCCCCTCACCTACTTGCCATCATCAGAGAGTTCCATGAAAATATGCAGGGTACAGTGCAGTTCGATGGAGCCAAGTCAGAAGCCTTTCCAGTCAGCAGCGGAGTTAAACAAGGTTGTGTACTCGCACCAACACTGTTCGCAATATTCTTCTCTGTACTACTTCGATACGCATTCAAGGATAGCAGTGAGGGAATCTGGTTACACACCAGAGCTGATGGAGGACTTTTCAACACTGCCCGCCTCCGAGCCAAGACCAAAACGACAGATGTCCTAATTCGCGAGCTACTATTTGCGGATGATGCGGCACTAACAGCACACACAGAAATTGGTTTGCAACAACTCGTGTCAAGCTTCTCCAATGCCTGCAAAGAATTTGGTCTGCAAATCAGCTTGAAAAAGACAAACATCATGGCCCAAGACACTCGACCTCCACCTAACATAAAAATCGATAATGAAAACTTGGAGGTTGTGGACAGCTTCACCTACTTGGGGTCCAAGGTCTCCAATACACTGTCCATTGAAGAAGAAATTAACAGCAGAATCGGCAAGGCAGCTGCCACAATGGCTAAACTAAATAAACGGGTCTGGCAAAACACCAAGCTAACGGAGAAAACCAAACTGTGCATCTATCGAGCTTGTGTCATCAGTACACTACTATACGGGAGCGAGACATGGACCACCTATACATCCCAAGAGCGCAACCTTAATAGCTTCCATATGAGATGCCTGCATCGCATCCTTGGTATTAAATGGCAAGAAAAAGTGACTAATAGTGAGGTCCTAATGCGTGCGAATACCCTAAGCATGTTCACAATCCTTAGTGAAAGACGCCTGAGATGGCTAGGTCATGTTAAAAGAATGAGTCCCGGCCGCATTCCGAAAGACCTCCTATATGGTGAACTTGCTGCTTGAAAGAGGAAAACAGGTCGCCCACGTCTGCGATTTAAAGATGTCTGTCAAAGGGACATGAAAGCAGCCAAAATACATACAAGTGACTGGGAGTGTAAGGCAAAAGAACGATCTACGTGGCGCACAGTTGTCAAAGAGGGCGTCATGGTAGCCGAGGAGCGAAGAATGGAAGAGGCTGCAGACAGAAGAGCTAGGAGAAAGGCCAAAACATTTGGAAGCACAGAACTCGTGTGTAAAAACTGTGGTAAAGACTGTCACTCAAGGATAGGACTGCACAGCCACTCGAGAAAATGCAACCCAACCCAACGGTGATGCACCATCGTCTCACGAGACGGAAGGATGCCGATAGTGTACTATAAGATTTGAGTTTTGATACTTTGAGTTTTTATAAGCCTCTTTTTAATAGAACAGATTTGTGAAGAATTGTTATTGATTACGCTAACCTGAAATTTGTTAAGCCTTGGCTTGGGCACCTAGAACTAAATTAAGTCAGTTATTGTGGTAATCTACCATTTCAGAGTCGATTATGAAAAAGTGCTATTTAAACTGTTACTCTTTTATTGAAGTCCATTAGTACTACAGTGGAGAGGGTCACTGGGTTTTATGGTGACATAGAAAGAAAGAATGGGGGCTCTTTTCTCATTGAAGTGCTGGATCGACGTGCGACCACGTTACAGGAGTGCATAGAGAGATGTATCCTTCCAGGCTCACTTATTGTATCAAAAGGATGGGCATCTAATACTAATGCAAACATAAACCAGATCAGACACTGAATTTATGAACACTCGTTGTTTATCAACAACATTTTTTCAATCCAAATGACACTGGTGTACACTCACAGACTGTTGAAAATAGGTGGATGCATGCAAAGGGCAACTGAAAAGACAATTTGGTACAAGCCCTGATCATTTCCCTCCATATTTGCATGAGTATGAGTGCATGCCCCGCAATCGTTTTGGTGGAGATGATATAATATAAACTCAAACTCTTTTTTTCTATTTATATTTTAAATTGTAAATTTTCTACTGTATAATTTATTAAATTGTTTACATTTTTCTATTTTAAAAATGTTTTCTATTAAGAATGTGCTGAAATGAATATGCAGTATGAGTATGTACAATGTCATAAAAAATCATTTCCATTATTAATTTGGATCAATAAAATAATTTTATATTACATTTTAAATATTTTTCAATAAAACAATATAACCATTTAAATATCACTTCAAACCAGAACTGAAACTGGCAGAACAAAATGATTATTTAATATCCAACGCTCAAGTGATAGATTAGTTTTATTTTGTTATTTTCTCTAATGTGGCACACAATTAAAGTTTGTTTTCAGTTCACTGGACTCAACTGGACTGATAATGAGTAATGACTGATGTGATTTTCTTCTTGATTATTTAGTAGTAGTATAAGTTATAGTATAAGTTAGTAGTCAGATTTTAATTTAATAACTTAAGACTTAAGTTTAACAAGACAAGCCCTAGTTGTTCACAACGATGTCTTCAGATATTCTTTTAAATAAAGCATTATAAATATTGATAATTTCATATATTAACAATACTGAAGGTATGTTAAAATAATATTCAAACCCTTTCTAGTTATGTGAAGGGGGAGTGAACAATCATTAAACTTTTATTTTGGTTTCGTCGCCATATTGACTCAGGTGTACAAGTCCATGAAAACCAACGCAAATAAACGCTTTAGAAAAAATGCAATTTGTCCGAAAACAACCGCAAATCGAAACAAGTTTATAAAAATGTTATTTGGTATTCGATTACAATTCCAAAATACAAGGTAAAGTTTCATAACTATTATTAGGCATAAAAACACATTATTTGAGCATTATGGATGTTAATTTATTGTATAAAATCAGTGTGTCAAAAAATTAAATTAGAAATTTTATATGTATAAAAAAGCTTTATATTTATAATATACAATTCGTTGAGTATCTGATTTCGAAAAAATATAGGCATATGTTAGTTTAAATGTTGTAGTATCGCAACCGCTAGAATAAGCAAAATGGCGTCCACCTTGGAAAAGGAAAACGAAAGTAAAGACAAAGATTACGTTCTAGCGAAATCTTTAGGTGGTGGTCCTCTTGGTATAGGTAAGCATATAAAATTTAGAAGAATTAATGGCTGAAATTAAGTTAGAATGCATGATAAGTAATTTAAAAATAAGGCTTAAGTTAAAGTGAGTAATTTGTGAAAGTTAAAGTCAATTCAATATTATTCAATACTCAATTGTCAATACACAATAGTGACAATGTCAATAGGCATACTCAGACTGTGAGTTGAAGAGTGACTGACAGTTTCATTTGAAGTTGAGCGAGATAAAAAATGAAATGATAAGTCAGTCTGAAACTGAACTGCACTGCAATACAATTTACTGAATGTACAAATTTGTAAAAATCGTAAATTCGGTAATCTCATATTTTGGTGGAGTAAATTAACAACCATTGTGGAGGAATGCACATCAATGATGTCATCATTTTATATATACCAACCAATGCCAGTATTGAATACCAGTACAGCTAGTGCTCGACTTACAGCCATGATCAGTTCTGACCGACTGGTCATAACATGATTTGGTCGTAAGTTGAGTACACTATGTGTACAATAATGTGAACAGTGAAAGTGAAGTGATGTTATAAAAATATTTAAGTTAAATTATATTATACATTTCTTTTATTATTGTTATAAATCATAATTTTCGATGTGGTCGTAAAGTTGAATGGTCGTAAGTTGGCTAGGTCGTAAGTCGAGCACTAGCTGTATTGAGTATTGTAATTCAATAATAAAAATCAACAAAAACTCCATAAGTGATAACAGTTGATATATTTTTTCCCCCAAAATTCTTGATAAAAAATTGGAAAACGGTATTGCTATTGCTTAGCATCCAGTTCTCTTTTAAAATGATATATCACACAACCTATTTAACCAAGGATAACAAAAGGCACCTTTTATCTATATAAAAAAGCACTGCATTGTAGTAATTAAAACTATTTTCTGGAACTTATTATTATTAACAAAAATATTATTTTCCTTAGTGCCTCGAGTTTATTATATATAGTTGGACTATATAGATTAAAGGTGCAAAACTAAGCTGTGGTCAAAAGCATACTTTCAAGGGGCGCCACAGCAAGAATAAATCAATGTTTATTTATGGCAAGGTGGACAGAGTCAGAGCTGTAAGAGATATTATGTCAAATTTTGTTGCAGATAGCTGCCCTTTCCCAAAGCCACATGAAAAGCACCCCCCTCCCCCCGTTGGTCATAACTCATGGGCCAACAGACAGAAAGTGGTTTTCCTAACAGGGGACCTCAATGAAATTCTTTTACAAGGTCTTCCTCTCTGTTAAGACGACCCTGCTGGATAGGCCTAGTTTTCAGAATAGGCTTGGATTTGTTTATAATTAAATTTGCACAAATTTTATAAAGGGTTAGAAATCTTTAATTGATGATGATAAAATACAAGATTACCAAACCAATTAATAATGATAAACATTTCATTAGTTGATACTCAGGAGCAGACGAGTAAATTACAATTTTTAAGGCCTAGGCCTACTATTTTTTACATTATTATTTTGTAATTCATTTGAATTTGTGTTTCTCAAATTTAACAACAGGTGATCCAAATGACAGAAGTCTAAGGAAGGCGGAAAGTGAAATCATGATTCCACAAAAAATGAAGTTGAAAGCAAAAACGGAAAGATGTGCAGAAGAAGTGAAAAGTAATTGAAACCATTGCCTCATGACCATAGCAAATAAATTATGAATTCAGTATGAATAGGCCCTATAGGCTTATACTAATATAATTACTATGGCCATGGCTAAAGCTAAATAGCATGAGGATGTTTTTGTTTTAAAATATCTCATGAATACAATTATTGCACAACAATACACATGATTAGTGCTGATATTTTAAAAACATTTGATTAATTTTATATTACATACCATATACCAGTGGCGTAGCTAGGGTTGGTGTCGTCCGGTCTTGTTAGTCAGTCGTGAGTCGACCATGACCACTTTAATCATCAGATTTGTGCTAGTTCTGTCTGTGGGTGCGTAGATTGGCACAAAATTTTCTTGTGCAATATCTGCAAGGGAATGACGAGGCATCACGGGGAGCAGAGTCAGACCGGGCCTTCCTGGCATGTCTCTTGCGCTCTGCAGCCATGGTTCTGCCAACTTCATGTTGCATGGAGCTCCTGTGTAAAGTGGAACGCCATGATGTTCAATCCTCTGATTTTTCCTCCCATGTGTCTGGGTTTAAGTCGAACGCTTTCAGTGAGGCATTTAGGTTGTCTTTAAAACTTTTCTTCTGCCCACCAGCAGACCGCTTTCCTTGTTCGAGCTCAACATAGAAAATTCTTTTGGGCAGATGGTCGTCTGACATTCTCACAACATGTCCGGCCCAGCGAAGCTGCGACTTCATTAAGATGGTAAAGGTGGTGGGGAGACCTTCCTGTGTGAGCACCTCAGTGTCTGGGACTCAGTCCTGCCATTTAATGTTGAGGATTTTTCTGAGTCTTGTTGTATGAAAATGGTTCAGCATTCTTGCATGGTGTTGGTTTACTGTCCACGTTCCACGGGCATATAGAAGCGTAGGGAGAACAGCCGCCTGATATACTTTCAGTTTAGTTTGAGTGCTAATACCTCTCTTGGTCCATTCGTTATTAGTCAATTTACCATAGGTTGCACTGGCTCTTGCAATACGGAGGTTAACCTCTTCACCGATGCTTGCACTTTGGGACAATGTGCTGCCGAAAGAAGAATAGCTATTTACCACCTTAAGACTTTTGCCATATATGTGGATGTTGGGCTCAACAAAAGGTCTTCGAGAAGCTGTTTGGTATTGGACCTCAGTCTTTTTTGTGTTAATGGTGAGCCCGAAGTTTGTGCAAGCATCAGCAAAGTTTGAAGCAAGAAAAGGTAAATTTTAAATAAAGTAAATTTATTGTAAAAATAACTATAACTTAACGTTGTTACAGTTCTTAAATACATGTACCTCTTGATCTTCAATTGATTGTATCTGTTCTTGTCATTTTTATACTGTGGATTTACTTTAACAAGAAGAAATCCCGATGCGGTAAACTCATGTTGTCACCCCCAACTTCTACAATGGATTTCTTGTACTGTTTTAGAACGGGCAATTTAATTAAATAACTGTACTTAACAGCGTTAAGTTATAATTATTTTTTCAATATATTTACTTTATTTAAAATTTACCTTTTCTTGCTGCAAATCTGTCAATCACTTGATCGAAGCCAATATCCTTCACCGGATTACTTTCAATTGATAGCCAGATCAGAAAACATTGACTGTCCCATGGTGGTTCGTAAATAAGTCTTGAAAGCCTTAGTTTTGAAAAGCTCCGCTCACATGAAGCCATAGACACACAGATCGTAAGAAACAATTGAAGGCTTTGCCAGAATATTGGACGACATTTAAGGAAGTCCGATTCAGCAGTGAAAATCAAAACATCACATACAGACCAGTCCAGGACATTGTGAAATTCTATATCAGCTGCCTTTAGGTGCCTTCTAAGCCTTGGTATTTCTTTTAAAAGTTCATCTTCTGAAAACTCATCATAGAAAGAGATTAATAACTCTTCTTAAATGCTGATAGTAGACTTTGGGTTGAACAGCCCCAAACATATCTAGTACTTCCTTGATCTCTGGTGATTTGATCTGGAGTTCAGAATGAAAGTAATCAATACTGCAGCATCTCCCTACTGTTTTCTTTTCTCATAGAGGTTCCAGTCTCCTGCTATTATCATTTTAAACTTTAAAATGCTCCCTACCGAAATTCCATATTGGTCTGATTTTAAAAGTGCCTTTTCAATAGCATGTTCCGCCAAGTGGCAGTGATTCTCGTGCAGAAATAATCTTAAGGCCTCTAAATTGATCACCACTTTGTTAAGAGTAAAGCCTCTTAGTCTGCAGATACTGCTGTGTAAGATAAACTTCCACAAGTAGATCAGCCCAAAGGTAAAGGTAGCAGATAAATTTGAAATCACAGCCCTTGTGTTGTACCTCCAGTATCCAAATTTTCAAGAGAATCACATAGGATTTCATTCGTCCCCCACACATTCATCAAACATATCTTTCATTGTTTTAAAAGCAGCATGATGAGCACTCCAATGTGTTGTTGATAACCTTTTCACCGACATTCCAGTGTTTTCATTCAATTAAAACATCCCATCGATGAGTGGATGCAGCAGAGAATTAAAAAATTGTTTCAAGAGTACTGAAAAATGTACTACATGAAGCATTTTAGGCAAAAGAGTGTCACTTAAGAACGTTACCATACACTTAATCGGCATTGAATTCTTGTCAAAACGGTGTTTCTCTGACCTAGTTATAGGTATCACCTCATTTCTGAGGCATCAACCTCACACTGTTAATAAAGCAAGCATTTGGATTGGTTACATGTATGTAAAAATGATGTGTGATAGGTTATCCTTTCATGAAATTCTGTTAGACCGAGCAGTGTTGGCTCTGTAAATATGCAATTTTTCAATTTGTTGTCACCCCCTGAGATGGTGACACCCAGTGCGGTCCGCAACCCCCTAGCTATGCCACTGCCTACTAGGTATGACTCATGTTGGCACGTATTCAATGAGTCACGTGAGTTATTTTTTTAGCACTAAAAGACATTAAAATAATTATAATCGGTGATTTTTCTAAGTATCAATGGAAAGAACACTGCTTAAAAGAATTGTTGTCCATTTTCCAGAGTTTGGTGAGTGTGCTAAAGAAAAAGGTCTAATGATGCCATTTTTATGCCGGGCTGTTGCGAAAGAAATGGGAAATTGTCTTTCAGCAGCGTAAGTAGAATATTTAAATCAGCACATGAAAATATATTGATACTGATATACAATGAATATGTATATTTACACTTACTGCCATTTAAAAAAAAAAAAAAATTATACTTTGATATCCTTTTTCTTGGAAGATTTTTATGTACATTCGCATATGCAGCATTAAATCATTACCTGGTATGCTGGGTATCATGCTTAGAAAATTCACTGGCAAACAAAATAATAATGCACTCAACTTTTTCAGTTATTCAGATCCATCGTTTGTGGACCAGTGCACCAAAGAGTATCTGGATGAAAGGTCAGAATACAGACGGACAGGGGTGAAAGCAAAGGCAAAAAAGAAAGAGGCAGTGATGTAGATGCTGTGAATGATGGTTGCTGTAATGAGTCATGTGGATGTTTTTTTTCGTGAATGTAAAATATGAGAGTGATTGTCATCAAAGTAAAGCAGAATTAATGGCAAATGATACCTCTTTAAATGCATTATGTTATCTGACTAACAATACTAACATTATCATTAGGATTTACCATGTCAAGCCAACTTTAAAAAAAAAAAAAAAAACAAACTGTATCAGTTGACTGCATGAAAAAAGTAAAATGATCAACATTTAAAAAAAGAAAAAGAAAACATGTTCATATTTTTTTAAATGCATTATGTTATCTGAATAAAAATACTAACATTATCATTAAGATTTACCATGTCAAGCCAAATTTAAAAAAAAAAAAAAAAACAAACTGTATCAGTTGACTGCATGAAAAAAGTAAAATGATCAACATTTAAAAAAAGAAAAAGAAAACATGTTCATATTTGTTTTAAAAAGGAAAGAATGTATTATATAAGATAGTTTTAATGAAAACCATGTTTATTGTTACTGTACTTAAAATGAGTTATTTCACCTGCCACATTCTTTTTTGCATTGATTACACTAAATAATATAATTAACTGAAACTAAATGTGACCAGGATGACTTAAACTAATCAAATAATCTGATTATGGTACCCAGTAATCCCACTAGTATGAATGTTTTAAACAATTTAGGTGTACATATATTTATAAAATTCAGTTCACCAAAATTACATACTGTGTAAAAGAAGTGGGGTGATTTGGATGTTTATAGCCTACATATTTTATAACTATGTTTTCTGTCAAGGACACATTTTAATTATGTTTGATGAAGGTGTTTTCTAAAATCACTCTAAGTTAATTAATCACAGGAAATAATAGTGATAAATAAATGCACTGTATGAGTTTGTTATTGTTTTTGCATACTGACCACTCCATACCCCCCACCCCTTTATAAAATATAATTTAAATTACATTTTGACAAAATGTAAAATTGAGAATTGTATTATGTCTTAATTAATTATGTTAAAATATGTTCTAGATAAAAGATGTTCCCAAACACATTTTTCTTGCCTTGCACTTGCATTAACCAAAAGTCTGTGATTTGTCAACATTTAAAGATTTTATTTTTTTAAGTCACTCAGTTGTTGTGTAATGGGTTTCTGCAGTTCAAATGTGACTTCAGAATTTGTAACCAGGTATAAGATGTTTGAGGCCCCTGTCATAAAAATTAAACACAGAAAATAATTACTTTAATGATTTTCAAGGCTGTGTTATTTCAACTTGTTGTATAAATGAGATATTTTTTAATATATATTTTAATTTTAAAGTTGATTTTGTTATGAGTTCTTGTACCTCTGAGTGTGCTTGAACTTGTTTTAAAAGTGTCCTTTCATATACAAATATGTGTCAACATCTCTGTCTTCATCTCGAGATGGCAGCATAAATTTAAGTGGGTTTGTGACTAGGCTTGAACATACTATCTCATATATTGCTCCCAACTCGACTAGCCTGTGCTGCATAATTTTTTAATTCAAATGACCAATCTGAAATGTGCCCCTGATGTTATCAGTTTGGTACACAAGTGTTGCGAAAGGCCTTGGCTAAAATACAACAGAAATTAAAATTAAAGAGGTGCTGACTGTGCATTCAAAATGAGTTTATGTGGTATTAGTATGTAATGGTAATAATTTAAGCTTAACTAACATAAACAACTGTGGCACAATTGTTTATGTATAAAAACCTTATGAGGGAAACAATGACATATACATAAGGTGGGATTGAACTTAGTCTTAAGATTAACTTTTATACATTTTTAATTCATTATAGTCAAAATTAACATTTATATATTTTAAATTCGTTATAGCCATTATATTCATTCTCAGAAACGGGGAAAATTGGGATTCGATTCATTCTAAATGATATAAATGTGTTTTAAAAATGTGGCGGCATTTCAACAAGTGATTACTTCAGAGTGATTTGGAAATTATTTTTTTTTATGACAGCACACAAATTTCTAAGATTATTCAAAATGTCCTGTTTATGTACAGCAATAACCAAAAAAAAAACCAATTCGGAGCCTTTATAGATTTTTGTGTGGTTTATTTAAAATGTTAGTCAGAACCATTTGTGAAATATTTACAAATTTAACCGCATGTTACTGATCATGTACAACACAAATTTTCCTTCCTTATTTACAATGTAGCGAATTGTCTATGTCTTTTAAATCAATAATTAACAAACATGCAAAGTAGACAACCTAAAAAAAAAAATGTTTTATGTGATATATGTGTCAAAACTTCCAAGGAGTTTAAAATTTAAACATCCCTCAATTCAAAACATTTTACTTTCTTTGGCAGGCATACAGTATCAATGAAGGTAATTTTTCCTGAGTTATTTATGCAAGACCTGCATTAAAAGAGATAGCAAATGTCAAATTAGTTAGTCAGATTTTAGTATTGGGTCTTAAACAGATAATAAAAAATATGTATATATATATATATCAAATAAAAACCTCAGATTATATTTAAATTTTATTTTTTGAATCATAATCTCAAGAATCTATAAATATATATATATATATATATATATATATATTAAATAAAAACCTCAGATTATATTTAAACTTTATTTTTTTAATCATAATCTCAAATTAAAGAAAAATAGGAAATGCAGATTTTTAAAAATATGAACCTAATTCTGGCATGAACAATAAATCATCAGCTCTCAGTGAAGAGACTGTTTCAGATTTATGCAGAAAGAAAAAAAAAGTTGGTTCATATTTGAAAGAAAAAAATAATTCAAGTGGTCAATACTACTAGTACTAGGGCAGCACTAATGGTGAATGGACGTTGCAAAGTTTGTCCTACACACTCAAATTCACATACAGTGCATCTGTTGAAACAATTTAATCTTTATTCTTATTTTTATTGCCAAAAGGTTTAAAAAAACAAACAGAAGTGTAATTAGTTTTTGCATGCATCCAGGCATCATATTGAGACACCGTATGGGGAGTCTGAAGAGCAGACACATTTTATTTCTAATTTGCCTGGAAAATGAAATTATTCCTTATCTGTGAAATCATTTGAAGCAATAAGCTTTTTTGGATTTTTTTTCCGTACCGGTATTGTGAGACATTTTTAACTTGCATCAGCACAGGGGCAGGAATCTGAATAGATTTTATCCAAAGTTGTTTTCAAAATATTCAGTTTTCAATTTAACAATCAGGGAAAAAAAATTTATGTTTGAAAATTAATTTACAAAAGGTTTCCACAGCAAACATGAATCAGCACCAAGAACCTGTGACTTAGATGATCAACATACATGTCACTTGACAAAGCCTAACCGAGCAGTACTTTTGTCTTTCAAAAGTTCATTTTCATATGATAAAGAAATAATATATATTGATAGGGCTCTTTATGTAATAACAATTGTTTTTCCCCCTTTAAATTTTAACATTTCTATTTTTTTTTTTTTTACCTCTATCACATTTAAACTTTTTTCAAGCAAAACCTACCCAGTCAATAAGTGTAAAAAATTATACTACTTGTTTACACTAAATGATCAATACCAAGTATTTCAAATTCAGTACTGTTTTCAATAACTTATTGATCTTGACAAAACTTCAGACTTTTGGGCAGAGGCAACTTTTTTCATGATAATAAATTTAAAATGATTAAGCACATCTGCTGTTGGTAAATCAAAGCATGGTAAAATAAAAAAATAAATCTATCTATATTTTTTCCAAAAGATCCTTTTTAAAATTTCACACATGAGCAATAATAAACATTATTTCTAGTTTAACTACCAGCGAGCTATCATAAGATTATTTCTAAAAATTCTTTCTGCCTGAGGTTAAGAATTGACATAATGGCAGACAGTTTTCTCCAATTATCATAATTATCTTAAAAAAAATGCTTGTCTGGAAATTAGGTTTTAGTTTTTACTCTGTTTAGTGATAATAATAACTGATTCCTTACACCATATTAAATTATTTATTTAATACAGACAATAAAAAAAACAACACAAGGTTATTTGGTTAATTATATCAGAATCAATATAGACTAGCCTAAGAAATATCTTTTCACTTAGGAACCATCAGTTTTACCTCTTGTCAAAACTGCTTTGAACAAACTTATCTGGTTTGATCAAATGCAATGAAAGAAAAAACAACACACTGTGTTCCTAAATTCACTCTCATTCATAGGAAGCATGATATGGGCAATAACACTGTTTATTTAAACAAATACCAGGCACTTTTCATTGGTAAACAAACAAGATGACTTCAAATGCAAAACTTTCATAATTTACCTTACTTTCTCCATGGATCTAGCTACATACCTGCCAACTATATGATACCTGAACCCTTAAGGTATCCCCAAACACGCACAAAAGTATCACTATAAAGTATTAAGAAACATAGTGAAAACAATAAAGATGACAGACACAGAGAAATGATATGGATCCTGTTTATTCACAAGAAGTAAACCACCAGGACCTACTTTGTTGGGGTGTGGGGAAATTTTATGTATTTTCACATGAAGGTGAGTCCCATGAATTTAAGGTACGGTAAGTATTTTCTACAAAATAAAGATTCACGTTGATAAAGATTCTTAGGACTTCAAACATTGCTAACAAGTCTGTAGCATTATACCAAGAGTTATCATTTGATAACTTTTCTTCCACAGACTACTTTGATTTGTGTACCTTAATTATTGATTGTTCATTCTTGCATACCAAAATAATTTATAGAATCACACGCGCCCAATCTGCTCTTCTAAAATCGTTTGCTAGGTGGGGGCATCAGTTTGGAAGGGTCTGGTTGCCATCTATCTCTCTCTATGACACGCAACAAAAGTTCCTTGGTCACAGGATGCTGTATACTGCCACAAACACCTTGAAAACAAAAAATTTAGGTTATTTAATAATAATTTGTTCCTGTAATTTTAATATGTGGCTCACTCACATTGCCCCAATTGTTCTCTTTGTTTGACTTAACCCTCACAATGTTGACTTAACCCTCACAATGTTGACTTAACCCTCACAATGTTGACTTAACCCTCACAATGTTAACCCTCACAATGTTGACTTAACCCTCACAATGTTGTATAATTTAACAACCCTAACAGGTGAGCATAGGTACAAATTTTTTTTTTTGCAGGGGGGGGGGGGGGGGGGGGGTTTATGATGGCTGAATTTTTCGCTAGAGAAATACTTTGGATGTCTTTTTAATTGTTCTAATTGTAAAATGTTGTCTTCGTTGAAATATGTATTGATTTATGTGCTGAAAATAAATATGTACAATGTAATAAAAAAAAAATTTTCAATTTTTTTTTTAATCAATAAAAGAATCTCATCTTATTTGATATAATTTGTATGAGAAATCTAAGTGCGGGTCTACTTTTTGTACTGTATCCAGCATCTACAAAGTATTAAGGTTATGTAGCCTACTTTCCTACAAAAAAGCTCAGATTTTCCGAAAGCGGATTATCTGTAGCGTCAGTTATCTGAATGGCCCCTATTTTATTTTTAAAAATCTTCCACAATGTATTATATTTTGTATAGATATGATGCAAAAATAGAGGTAACAAAACAAAACAATAACTTGTTTTGACAGTTCAAAAGTGTACCCTTCACCAGGGGTCAAGGTCTAGAAAAAGTGTGGGGGAACTCAGCCAAGAATCCCCCCTCTCGAAATAAATATGTATTTATTTATTTAGAAAAAGAAACAAAACAGGAACGACCCATTCCCAGATGTTCCTACAGCACTCAAGCCCTCCACTTTGCTAAAATTAAATTTAAAAAAAAAAGTTATTTAATAATAATGTACAAAATATTTTAAATATCAAATGATTATATGATTTCAAAGGGTAACAAGAACCCATTCTATTATACTACATCTTAATAAAGAACATAAATTATTGTCCTACACATACTGTATGGTGTCAGAAGATTGTTACCGATAAGAAAGGTACCGATAAGGATTTGATTTTTTTTTTCCTAAAAAAAGCTGCTGTCTTCAAAAAATTGATAACAGGCGCTGAGAATAAAATCACAGGTCACTTGTTCTTGGTAAGATAAGATGGACAAGATGTTTTTGTTTTTTTTATCCAAATAAATTGAATTTTTTTTTGATGGTATTGCATGTATTGATTTTCACTTTCGGTCTTGAAAGTCTTTGTGTTTCCATTGTTCCCAGCAAAGTGTTAGGTGAATCAGTGGCGTAGCGAGGGGGGTGCGGACCGCACCGGGTGACACCATTTTAAGGGTAACACCCACATTAAAAACTGCATATTTACAGAGCACACACTGTTGTTCTGACCCACATTCATAAAAGAAAAACCGAATATACATACATTTTTCACAAATCTAACCAATCCCAATGCGTGCTTTATTAAAAGTTCAAGGTTGCTTCGTCAGAAATGAGATGACCCTATGTTTAGGTTAGAAAACACATTCATTATTCCACACCGATTGAAGTGTTTGGTAACTTCAGTAAGTGACAAGAGGCTATATTTATCTAAATTCTGAGAAATAGGGCTTTCCATTGATACCAAATACGGTGCAGTGGGGCGATTCTAAGCATAATAATCGGTACAAAATAAAAATATTAAACATGAATTTTTACCCATTTATAGGGTTCAAAATTTGTTATTTTACACAATTTTCAACTTTTTAATGATTCATTCTTATTTAAATTTAAATAAAGATTTTTTTTTCCAAAAGACATATATAATAGTATACATCAAAACCCAGAAATACTCAAAAATTAATATTTTCCATGATTCGTCATTAGTTTTGCGGTAGTGGTTGGTTTATTCACTAGTCAGTCAGAAATTGTATTGTTTTTGCTGCAGATTGTTTGCTGTTAATGTTACAGAAACTACATCTAAATGTGTTACTGGCTTTGATAAGTGGTGGAAACTGAGCCCAAAATTACAAAATCATGAGGCATCGGAAGAGCACCTATGTTACCTTGAAAAGTTTAAAGCATTGGCAGCAGGACTTAGGATACACAAAACAATTGATGCCGAAAGTATTGCTGTGATGGACATGGAGAACAAAAAGTGAATGCATATCCTGCACAGGTTACTGGATATCACATTGTTTCTTGCAAAGTAAAATCTGGCATTACGTGGCCACAACGAAGCTAAATCTTCAGTGAAACTTTCTTGAAATGGTTGAGATGCTATCTAAATATGGCCCAGAGCTAAAAGAGCACCAAATGAGACTAAAGAGGACTACATCTACATAAAAAGCATCTGCATCTTACCTTTCACCAAAAACCAAAATGAATTTAAAAATGTCATTCCAAATCATGTGAAGGAGACTCTTATCATGGATATAAAGGTTGTGAGGTACTTTGGAATTATGTTAGAAAGTACACCTGATATATCACACACTGACCACATGTCTGAAGTGATCATATAAGTGAAAATCCACAATGGGAAAGTTGAAGTGAGAGAAGTGTTTCTTGCATTTTTCCCATTAAGAGGGAAAAAAGCTGATGACCTCAGGTCTGAAATTCTTACAAATCTAAAACGTGATGAAACAGACATAATGGTGTTTAGAACTATAGGTTACGATAACGCTGCCACAATGTCTGGAATCCATGGAGGTGTTGAGCCCATTCTGAAATTAAATAATAAGAAAGCAATTTTTAATGGATGTGTGGGCCATTCACTTAACTGGTTTGGTCAACACTCTTTTGCAGAAAATGCTTTACTTCATGTATTACATTTTCAGTACTCTTCAAAGAATATTTTTCTTCTTTGCTGCATCCACTCATCGATGGAATGTTCTAATTGAACACACTGAAATGCCATTGAAAAGACTGTCAACAGCGCATTAAAGTGCTCATCGTGCTGCTGTTAAAACAGAGAAAGATGAGTTTTGATGAATGTGTGGCGGTGATTAAAGCTCTGTATAATCCTCTTGAAATTTTTTAATACAAGAGGTACTGCACAAGGTCTTTTACATGCGGTCTGTGATTTCAGGTTTATCTGCTACATTTACCTTTGGGCTGATCTAGAGGAAGTTAATCTTACACAGCAGTATCAGCAGGCTAAAGGCTTTACTCTTGACAAAGTAGTGACAAACCTAGAGGCCTTAAGATTGTTTCTGCACGAGAAGCGCCGCCACTCAGTGTGGAACATGCTATAGAAAAGCCACTTTTAAAATCAGACCACTAAGGAATTTCGGTAGAGAGAAGATTAATGTTGAAGAAGAGAATGGCAGTAGAACAATTAATGGGTGCTGGACTCTTTCTGCGAGAGAAAACAGTAGGGGAGATGCTGGAGTGTATTGATCGCTTTCATTTTGAACTCCAGATCAGATCATCAGCGATCGAGGAAGTAGCAGATATGCTTAGGGCTGTTCAACCCAAGAGTCTGGTATCAGCAAGTGAAGAAGAGTTATTTGTGTCCGTTTCAAAATTAACTTCTTTCTATGATGAGTTATCAGAAGATGGACTTTTAAAAGAAATACCAAGGCTTAGACGACATCTAAAGGCAGCTGATATTGAATTTCACAAAGTCATTGACTGGTCAGTATTTGATGTTCTTAAATTCATAGCTGAATGGGAATTCCTCGAATGTCCTCCAATACCCTGGCTAAGCCTTTAATTCTGTTCTTACGATATGTGTGTGTAAGGCTTCAGGTGAGCGGAGCTTTTCAAAACTAAGGTTTATCAAAAATATTAATGATCCACCGTGGGAGAGACTAGGCTTTCTGATGTGGCTCTGCCATCAATTGGAAGTGATACAATGGAATGACATTGATTTTGATCAAGTGATTGTCAGGTTTGCAGCTTTAAAGACCAGGAAAGGACAATTTTAAATAAAGTAAATGTAATGAAAAACTAACTATAACTTAACGTTGTTACAGTTTTTAAATACATTGACCTCATGACCTTCGA
This sequence comes from Lymnaea stagnalis, assembly GCA_964033795.1. Classification (NCBI taxonomy): domain Eukaryota; kingdom Metazoa; phylum Mollusca; class Gastropoda; family Lymnaeidae; genus Lymnaea; species Lymnaea stagnalis. Next base: position 224,307 of record CAXITT010000752.1, on the reverse strand, counting down.
TTTATATGTTTTTGTTCTTGTCATTGTTATACTGTGGACTTAATTCAACAAAAAGGAATCCATCATGGATTTGTGTGTGTGTGTGTGTGGGGGGGTGTGTGGTGGTGACACCATGAGTTTACCACACCGGGTGACACCAACCCTAGCTACGCCACTGAGGTGAATCTTTGTGTGGTCAGAGTATGTGTCGCAATATATATTAATCAACAAGTTTGCAGATTGCATCATCCCAGACAGGTCACTTCATGTAGCCTTCACTCCTACAGTAAGTATCTATATTTTATCTGCATTGTGCGGTAGGGATCTGACTAGTTTTTCTGTGTTGTATGGATGTGAGATGTGCTCTCTGCCATGCACATTAATAACGATAATGATAATAATATTGATAACATAGGGGCCATTCAGAAAATCAGCGCTCTACTGCACTATTTTACAAACTTAACCTAAATAATGTTTAATACTGAATGCCGAACAGAATGTGTACTTAGAGTGAGAATTTTCATACAAAGTATATGAAAGTGACAATTGTACCAAGCTGCACGCTAAGTGTGTAAAATATCTTGACCTGAAATCTCATGAACTAGAGAAGATTTATTGCTAAAATTTGGGCTAAATATCTAGCACAAAAATTTAGAGATGTCAAGAAATAACAGGTCTCTACAATTCCTGCCTAGAGAAAAAATTTTAAAGCAATTTAAAAAATGCAAAAGTTACAAATTTTAGTTAACACGACAAGGGTTTAAAAAAAAAAAAGTAAAATACACTACAGCAATGCCATTATTTGCCAATTGGTTCTTCAATTGGTTGTTTGCGTTTGCCAGTTGTTAAGGCGATTTTTTTTGTGTCAACCATGGCAAATCTTTAGCATTATGAGATTAAAATATGAAATTATGTATCAAAGCCATAATTAAAAACCAGGCTAGAATTTCAGGGGAAGAGTATGATTTTGAATAAACGGTCATAATCAAAATTTGTCTCTTAAACATTCATTTTCTTTTCTTCATCCTTTACAACATTAGATAAAAAAAAATATCCCAAAATCTTGTTGAGGCCACACAACAAAGATGATAATTTAATTTTTTTTTTTTTTTTACAACAGCCCATCTCTGACTAAACTCAAGCCTTCTTACCCATAGCGGTGTTGTAACTGTTTGGGAATGACTTGTCTGTCCTCTCTTTGAGAAACTTCCAGGATTGACCATCAAATGTGCACTCTATGATCTTGTTGTCATATTGCTTGAGCTCTTTTGTTACCTACATATTTTCCCGTCATTTAAAATAAGGGGGAAAAATTGTGAAAATTTAAAAAAAAATAATTTCTAATTTAAAAAAAAAAAAAGAGAATGATCTTGGAAAGACAAGTAAAGGTGTGCGGCCAAAGATTTTAGAAAACCACCAGCATATTGCATAATGGTAGCAAGATAGAAAATTAACAATGAGACCCTAAGGAAAATAAAAAAAATACAGGCCCATTTAAAATAGGAAGACTCCTTACAATAAAAATAAGCATAATAAACTTAAAATTGACAGATAATTTGAGATAATCTGATAAAACTGAACATCACTACAAAAACTCCCAGTTCACAGAGGTGCAAATATTCAGTAATAAAAAACATGCAGCATAAAGTTAATTAATTTATTTTTCAGTAGCATTTTTCCGTGGCAGACAATACAAAAGAGGTGGGAGACTTAAACCCTGTGTCATTTTTTTAGGCACATATTACAGACCCTTTTTTTTTTCTTCAAAGGGAAATTTTAGCCATTTGAATCATGATTAACTTTTTTTTCTGGAACAGATCTTAACATTATTACCAAATACTATTAAAAAACAGAATCAGAAATAGCAGGGACAAAAGATATTTTGTATTGCATTGATTTTGGGTGAATACAAACCTTGATCTCCGCAAATGGTGGTTCAAACTGCCCCACAAACAACAAGCCCTTAGTCTCTGGTAACATTCTGTGGATTTGTGAGAAACAAATTGAAATAAAAATATATTTTCATTTATATGCACACAGTAGTGGCCTATTTAAAAAAAATAACAATGAGACTAAGTTTTTAAGTTTTTATTCATAATTTTGACATTGTATTTATATAATGTTTAGAACAATTTTTTTTAAAAACATTCTTATTTCCAAGCAGAAAAATAGTATTTTAAGTGTCCTTGTACTTGTAGCGGTTTCTGATTTTTAAAAATCCTTTATATTAACTGTTTTTGTATGTGTGTTTGTGGCAAAATCTTCAGACGGCTAATTGACTCACTTCCGTCATCCTATCGAACTGAAAATGGCACATTGACTCAGTGCCGATGACTTATTCTATCAAATTTTCAGCCCCAACCCTCCAAAAAATCAGTTTTTTAAAGGGGAAGATGAAAACAATATGATCTATTCTTTGGTGTGGAGATTAATTGTGTAGCTGTTGCTTTGCGCTCTTTATTTTTGCATATTTGTGTTTAAATTTAAATACAGCTTTAGTCTATTAGGTTTTATGCAATAAGTCTGATAAAAACCATTCCCTTACCAAAAAATTGGTCGCTACAATCACATAAATGATAAACCATTTAAAGTTTGCATAAATGAGTGCAAACAAAAATACAAATAAAGGATTTATTCGAAATACTTTGTTTTTTAGAGGTTTGTTTAATTTCACCCTCCTTTGTTTCAGGGAGTTGGGAAAGAAAATCAACAAAATTAAGTTTCCATTAGCTTGACCCAAGATATATCATGTCCATGTTAGTAGGTTGATTAGTGTGTTCATTGCCGTGATGGAATTTTTACATATTGCCCATAGAATAGAAGGCATGGCAATTTAAATAGATGGCAGCACTGATGAAGTTACCATCAAATAAAAATAATTCTCTTCAAAATACATGTTATGTAAATATAAAATTGCAGAATAACATCCTTTTGTTGATATTTCCTATCACTTTTATCAGTGACATTATTTTTTATAAAAATTACAGTCACTGTAAATATTATAACTCAAGACAAGCACACCTTTGAATTGCACATTTCGTCTTCTCCATTGTTTCTAAATACCTAAGTATGGCAGTATTCTTCATTTTGTTGAATAGTAAAAACCCAAAATACCAAGCGCTACAAATCTAACATAGAGCAGCATATTTGATTACACCCTAATGACTTAAGGTAGAAAAAAAATTGTAATTATAAAAAAGCATTTTACCCCACTTGTTGAAAACGATTTATCTTCAGTCTGAAGTCCACGGAGTTGAGACTAGGCGGCTTCCATTTTAGAATATCTGGACATCTTCCACAAACATATGGCTTCGAAAAGAGATTTAAATATGTGATGTAGAGTGGATATTTAAGTAATTTGTCATTGATATACATATAAGATTAGTCAGTTCATATTTAAACACGTAAATTTAGTGAAATTTATTCTTGCTTGTACAAGCTTTTATTTGTGTTTTAAAAAAATATCAGACAAGCATTTTTTTCACAAAGAATCATAGCAGCTTTTGAAATGAAATAGTCACTATTATTTAGACCAAAATTCAAATTAAAAAAGGGCAATATCTGAAGTTCAATTGGTAAAACTGTAAAAAAAAATAGAGTCTATTTTCTAAAAGCATTATTGGACTGATTTTTGGGTTAAGGTTGACACCAGTGTCAGGCCCTCAAAGCACAGGCCACACCCTTAGAAAGCTACAGCACTGGCAAGGAGGGAATGGAAAGCTCACCTCGGCACCAGGTTGGAAGATGAGACCATCAACTTCATGACATAACGACTTGGCAAACTTGCCATCAAGTATCTGTTGGGGAACAATGGCAATAAAACGTACTTACTTGTCTGCTGGAACCTGCACATGTACAACTTTTCATGGAGGTATAAAGTTCTGACTTGTAATTATTTCATTTATTTATCTAACGATAAAACTGGATGAGTTAAGAAAATAACAATAAATTGTAGATTTATTAATTCTTATATAGAAATGATAACCTGAATGACTAGTGACATCACTTATTAAACCTTTGAAAGACTCTAACAATGATACAAATGTCACACTACTTATTAAACCCTTGAAAGACTATACTATAACACTAATACCAATGTGACACTACTGATTAAACCCTTCAATGACTATACTATAACAATAATACCAATGTGACACTACTGCTTAATCCCTTGAATGGCTTACCTTTTGTGACATCGTAATATCGAAGAAGTTTTTCAACCTCACACTAAATGGCTCTTTGGATTTGTCCAGGGTGCCCTGCTTCATCTTTTCATATCTTGGCCCAATTATTTCCTTCTCAATGCACAACAACCGACGATCGAAGTCTGTTTTGCCCACGTCTAAACCCTTTTTGATCAGAATAGAATTAGTTGATACAAACCATTTTTTTCCCTCATCAACATCTAAACCACAACTTTGGGAGTCAGAGTGCAGTAGATAACTTATCCATTGTCTGTGTCAAGTGAAATTGTACACATTTCTCAGACTTGCATTGTTTTCAATTGTTAGAGACATGTTTTAATTTTGGATAATGATTTCTAGACAATACTAGGATGAGGACCTCGAGTCAGATAGATTCATTAACCCTGCAAGTATGATATGTGAATTAGTGGTTCTCAAAGTGAATGGCGGGTGGGGGCAATTTTTTTAAACATAAAATTTTCATACCAAAATTATATATTTAAAGCAAGAAATTGCAACTTTGATTGACAGATTTAAATCATTTTCCTTTTTGGGACAAACCAATCGGAGAAAAGACCTTTGATATTAGTTTCAAATTTCAAAGTCATTTTTGAGTAGTAGCGGTACAGTCACACACATTTTTTAAAAGGTTAAATACACACCTCAAACTTAATGATGTCATACACCAGATACCTGGGAATGTCCTTTCCTTCTACCTTGTCGATGATCAACTCCTGAAAGTAAACAGACAGTTGGATTCATGATTGGAATTAATTTCTTGATATTTAGATCATGAGATAGAATTGATTACAGCTTACAGAATGTTGGTTTATTTAAAGTTTGGATGATTAAGGGTTTTCAAATGTCACATCTGCTCAAGAGTAATAAAGATGTTTCAACTGCAACCAAGAGGGCTTCTTAATTGTCAAAATGCAAATCTACTCAAATTTTTTACCACAAATTATCTCAGTTTATTTGACAATGCAGAAGTTTCAAATATTAAAATACCCCCTCCCCATAACTCCTAAACTGAACCTGTGATTGGCAGGCACACTGTTATCTTCATTAGGAAATTTGATCCCCACCCCACCCCTCCTTCAAACCAAATGTTAACACATGGACTTGCTTTGCAGACAACCACAAGACGCCATTACCCAGGTGGAGTTGTGGGGGTAACACTATCATTGCGCTCGGTTGATCTTACCCCATCCAGCAATGTGTTGGCTAGAGCTGCGTTGAGATCTTTTCTCTTATAGAAATTCAGGTGAGGCACATGAAAAACACAGTTGTCCCTGTCAATCATATAAATTTCATCTTTCCCATCGACCAGCATCATGTACCTACAAGTGAGAAACGAACACATATTCACTATTACTACTACTAATGAATTTTAAGTTTTATAATGGGCAAACTGGCATTAACACAGATCTCAAATCTAAAGCCCCCTAAGCTACTTCCTCGGGATTTCAAACTGACTGATGTCATGGATTTTAATAATCAGTAATGAATAAAAACAGACGTTAGGTTGTTTGAGACTCCAGACAAAGCTGAAACTTGACTCCATGATAAATTCATAAAAACAGTGTGGAATTAATTGGCTCTAAATAAAACCTAGGTACTAAGTTGAATTTATCCCGTAATAGCATAGCTTGGAGCTGATCTAAGGTTGAGCTTCACCACACAAGTTGAACCGCTAGTTCCATTTCTATGAACGTGGTAAAACCTATCATCTTATGACAATGCTAAATTTATAGCAACAGTATCTCCGGACCTGACACAGTACTACGAGAGGCTTTACCGTGTTCCATCTGCCTTCCAGCTAACTTTGTAGGGCTTTTGTGTGAGAAACTTGAGATTAGTTACATCCATGGAAACTGGCTGAGACCCTGGGAATCCAGAGCTGTACAGAAAAGAAAAAAAAACATGCATGACATAGGTTGCAGGTATATATATATATATATATATGTTATTAAAATTTTAAGAAAGAATTATTGGAAATCATTTTTCTCATGAAATACAAAACAGTTATAGTCACTTTAAACTATTTGCACAACAGAAATTCACCACCAGGAAAGCTTTGTTGTTGTTGAATTATGACCTGAGATAATCCATTTTTATGAAAAATATTTTTATAGACAATACATGGTACTTCTAAATTTATAAAAAATGCATGAGGTAAATATGAATTATCTCTAAATCATATATATTTTTGATTCAAATGATAACAGAGTCAGAGGCGTCACAACTTTTTGCCCCCCCCCGGGCACTTTTTTGTTTAGTTTCCCCAGCGTTTAAAATAAATAGTTTCATCCCCCCCCCCCAACTTTATGGCCCCTTTAATACCGAGGGTCCTGCGGCTGCAGGCGTCACAGGGCCCATGCGACCGCCCTGCCGATAATTACATGTAAAACGATTTTCTGGTCACTCATTACAATAAAATTTGTGTCGAATTTACAACAAAAATAAAAAACACCCATCAAAGACCGCAGAATTTGATCGAGCAAGAAAAAAAGTAACTCTGTTTTTTGAGCAGCTTTACATCACACAATTTTCACTGTTTTGATGTTTTTCCCTCTGTAAAGCTTTAACATACCTTTTTTTCTCTTCTTCTTCTTCTTCCCATAAGGCATGTACAATTGTTCTTTTACACTACCTTTTCCAGCCTGCCATGGTTTGGCACTTTCGTTGTACTTGTGAAAGCCGTGGTTGGGTTGTGACTTGAATAATTCCCTTGACCCCTTCCATGAACTTTGCATCCTAGCAGGAATAAAGTGTTTGTAGAAACACGGTTAAATGTGGATATTTTACATGGCTTTGGTGTGTTTTAAAAGAAAAAAAAAAGAAAAATCGGAATAAATTTGACAAACTGTTCTAATAGCTAAGAAATTTTTATATTTTAATTTATCCAATTAATTTTTTTTTTATATTCAAGCTGGGAATTAATAGAGATTTGTTTAACATGTTTTACATAATATATCATTGATATTGTTTTCTAAGTTGTATAACATAGTACACCCTCAAGTGAGAAGAGATCAAAACAGGTTTGACTTTAACCCAGCACATGGTTAGTATAGCAATGTTTAGTCTCTATGCTTCCTTGATAGAATCAACTTTAAAAGAAAAAAAAATAATTAATTTTAATTTAGTTTACACAACTTCAGAACAAATAAATATTGAATGCTAACTATATTAACATTACAATAAATCTGAATGAAGTTGCTGTTTTAAAAATGTAGACACGATAAATGCAAGATTCACCTTTTTCACAAATTCTCTTCTACGCTTCTCTCCTTTAGCCTCTCCTTCATCACCATTCGCCTCTCTGCTACCTTTACCATCATCATCAACTTCTGTGTCATCACTCTCTGAACATAAATATTTTTGGAATGCAACATTCAGCAAAGATAAACATTTACACTGGTCACTGGTACAGAGTCATGATCACAGCATATGACAGCCAGGTATGGTCTTGCCATTGCATCCACTCTAAATTAATCTTTAAAATCATACATCATCATTGTTTTCACTTAAATAGGATAATTTTGGGGGGGTGGTCACTGAAATCAGATTTGGTAAAAGGAAATAGGTAATAAAATGTGGGGAATGCATGAAAAAGAAAGACATAATGAGACTATAGATGAGTCAGCAAATGGGTTTGTGGAGATCTGAGAAACTTTGGTCTATGAAAATTTTGCTTCACCTGTTTGATTGTATCAGTGTCAGTTGTGCGGATAACATGTCCACCATCTTTTGTGCATTATTTTAAGGAGTAATGTTAACTTGGTTAACATCTTTTTGGAATTACTGAAAGATACTGTACATTTTTATACATGAAGATATGCTGATCATTAAGTGACATTTGTAGTTAATAAGGCTCTTAATTGAACAAACATACTATAACTGGCCTCAGTGATGAATCCGACTAACAAACAACTGTACTTTGCTTTAGTGATTAATCTAATCAACAAACAACCATAGTTTGCTTTAGTGATGAATCTAATCAACAAACAACCATACTTTGCTTTAGTGATGAATCTAATCAACAAACAACCATATTTTGCTTTAGTGATGAATCTAATCAACAAACAACCATACTTTGCTTTAGTGATGAATCTAATCAACAAACAACCATACTTTGCTTTAGTGATGAATCTAATCAACAAACAACCATACTTTGCTTTAGTGATGAATCTAATCAACAAACAACCATACTTTGCTTTAGTGATGAATTTAACTAACAAACAACTATACTTTGCTTTAGTGATGAATCTAATCAACAAACAACTATACTTTGCTTTAGTGATGAATCTAACTAACAAACAACTATACTTTGCTTTAGTGATGAATCTAATCAACAAACAAACATACTTTGCTTTAGTGATGAATCTAACTAACAAACAACTATACTTTGCTTTAGTGATGAATCTAATCAACAAACAACCATACTTTGCCTCAGTGATGAATCTAGCCAACATCTTTATGGTATAACTGAGAAGCACTGCACTTGTATATATGATCATTGTCTTCTTACAAAATTAAGTACCTTTGAGTTAAGGCTCTTGGTGTGGTAGTAGGTCAGTTCATCAACAGCCAATTCATAAATGAATACACTTCATCAACAAAACATTTCATCACCAGAAATTTTGATACACTATTCATTGACAGATAAAAACCATTGACATAGACACTTCATAGACAGACAGAAAATCAACATGGAATCTTCATCCACTGACAGTTTAAATAAAAGATGTGCATTGATGTCTGTAACAATGGTGGAAACTCAGAAAAATGACTCCTTTCGCGGCCAGGGACCCAGGTGTATTGTTTCCTAATTTAAGCTACATAAATTCAAGTACAAATATAGATTTCTATGCCAAACCTAGTAGGCATACTCATTACCCAGAATGAAATCACACAGGATTTAAATTTATCCACTCCATTTCGCTGGCGATATCTTTGGAGTTTCTTGACCAATTTTAAAGGGACGTCTTTAAGAATTTAACTTACACATCTATTCAAATGATTTCGATAGACCCCAATTTGTCGAGATCATTAGAAAGCATCTTATGGGATGGCGCCCTCGTAATCTGTGACCACTCTTTCAATTGACTGTGGAACTCCAGGATTGGTTCATCAAGCGCTACCATCAGAGTCTTCTTCAGTAAAACAATACACATATAGACAAAATCTAATCCTCCACCTAGCGCAACCAACATCTTTAGGGAACTTTTTTTTTATTATCGAAGGTCAATATTAAAATTCATCCTTTCAATGAGGAATAATTTCTTTCTTTCAATAGTAAAGCTGGAGATCAAGAGCCAATTCTGATTTTTTTCTAATGAATGAAATCTAAATGTGTTACTAAACTTTTAATTAAAATGGTACGATAGAATTTTATGCCTTTTCCCATTGGTTTACATACTATTTCACAACTAAAGATCAACTCAAAGCCCTGCACTAAAGTAGATCAAGACAAGATCAAATTAAAGGTGCGCTTTGGAGCAGTTTAAGACAAGATCAACTTAGAGGTGTGCATTGAAGGAGCTCAAGACAAGATCAACTTAGAGGTGTGCATTGGAGCAGCTCAAGACAAGGTCAACTTAAAGGGGTGCATTGGAGCAACTCAAGACAAGGTCAACTTATAAGTGTGCAATGGAGCAGCTCAAGACAAGATCAACTTATAGGTGTTCAATGGAGCAGCTCAATACCCTCAAGCAGCTCTCTTGGGAGAATTTTCAGAATTTTTTTTTTTTTTTTTGAGGATATTAAAATTAGAGGTTCATCTATTACTTTGGACAATTCGTTTGAAGAAGAAATTCAAGGAAAAAGCCCAACCCTTCCGATTCGAGATATAATTCAGGCATTAGGAGATTGTTCTAACTAATACAGCATTTTAACAAATTGCAAAAGGAGACATTTTTCAGCCATGGTTAGATTTCTTCGAAGATGTATAATTGTATTGGTCATTCCGTCAGTGGAAACAGGCGTGGACCAACCTCATATCAAATAGAAATGCTGAATCAATTTCAAGGTTCAATTAAAGGACTTCCAGATACAAATAATTCGATGGACGGATGGCACAAGCATTTTAAAAACAATCTCAGAATACTGAAGAATTGGCCATCACTCAACTAACTGATGGGCATTAACTCTTTCTCTGAAGAATGATATACCCCAACAAACACAACTGGTGGAATTATTTAAATTGTCAGAATATATCTGGTTCAGGTGGCAGTGGTTCGTGTTTTTGTTGTTTGGCTCACCATTTCAATGTACAGAAAGACAAACTTTCATTGCATTAATTATAATTTCCATAAATGGTATTGTCGTTTTTTTAAAAAGATTTCAGAATGAATCTCCTTGATGACACATACAAATGCTAAATTTGATTAATTTTTACTGTGACTATGTTGGTAAATCATCGGTCGATGAAGTTTCCTTGTCAATGAATTGTCTGTCAATTGTCTGTTAATTTTACCTGAACACCAGTCTGGAAGTGGCGGGGCCGGTGGTGTGTCTTCTGCATCACCGTATCTGCTGAACAGCTCATCCAGGTAGTCTTGTTTGTATATCCCAGGTGGTCGAGCCTGGCAGGTGCAAAATGAGATTCTTTTGGATTAACATATGTAATTTTTTGTTCGAGGAAAACTCAACAGCTGGAATGGCATGGCACTACCCAAATACATTCTTCTTCTAATCAGGATATCCAAAAGACTTATACACAGTTACTAACAGAGGCGCCCCTTTAGGCCGCATATTCTCTTACGGAGTGTCAAGCTGGCGACATAAAAACTCTTTAGAACAGGTTGGGTAAATCAACACACAGGGCCATATTCCTTTTGTAAAAGCAGACTATTGTTTGAATGGGCATTCAGTAGCAGTGCCGTAAGTCCCCATGCAGGGATGCACCATGGTGCGTTATATAAAAATCCAACTTGAATCCTTAACAAATAACTGTGAAACTAGAACTTAAGCCACTTGGATTAAAAAAAAAAAAAACCCAAATGCAGTTCACATTCTTACCTGGGCATATTGTCTAACCGCAGCTTCCACACTGAAAAAAAATTAATAAAAGAGTTTTATGGTTTGGAAGCCAATATCAGTTCAGCTATATAGAAAAATACTGGCTTTGCAGAGCTCTAAACTGCTAAGACTATTTTGAGCATTTTGGAAATAGTTTCGGTTGTAATAAATAAAAAAAATTTTTAAAAAATATTTGAATTTTGTATACTTGTGTACAAAGACTACTGACCTCCAGGACAACTTTTTCACAAGATATGACACAATGAGAAACCCTGTTCTATTAAACCCATGTGTGCAATGAACTCCTAGAAAAGAGGAAAAGTTTGTAAACATGTAATAAACAAAACTTTTTTTTTCCAAATAAATTTTACGTTTTTTATTTTTGCATTTCACGGGTAGTTTTTGCTGATGTCATATTTTAAAAGAAAAAAGCAGAATTTATTAAGTTAAACAGACACATGCAGCCGCAGGTTTGCTGACTGTTGCTCTTGCTCGTGAATTTTAAAAAATTGATACATATATTTGTTTTTTTTAAAGTTTTGCATCATATTGTGCCATGGTTGTGCCTGCTAAGTTTGAGCACCTACGTGGGATATCTGTGTCATTGATTCTCAACATGTAGTCGCCACTGAGATTTGTGGCTTCAACAAATCAACAGTGTGAACTTACCTTAATGTCTACTGTGAACATACCTTAATGTTTATTGTGAACGTACCTTAATGTTTACAACTCTTCTGTGAGGACAATAAATTTAAATTAAAAAAAAAAAAAAAAAAATAAATTTAAATAAAAAAAAAAAAAAAAAAAAAAAAGATATACTATAACTCTAAGCCACGATTTTTGCTGGCAAGTTTACTTATCAGGATAAGTTATGGGTTCGTAAATTAGATTACATTATGTATTCAGTAACAGAAACACTAATTGGGGATACAAATAAAATTGAGAGGGGGGACGGGGGGGACAACGCCAATATATCCAAACACATTACCTATTAGCTCTAGGGGTTTGTTTCTGATGAATTTATCACACAACTCGACAAAAGCTTCGGTTTGTTCCTCTGTTGGAGCCTCAGCTCGACTAGAGATATACATTTTTTAAAATAAAAAAAAATGATTAGTTTTTGTCTTAGTCAGGGATGTCAATATCATCATAATCTGTAAGGTTGCAAAACCAAAAAAAAACAACACATTTTAAATATATAAATAAATATTAGATTCATTATGATTTTGACAACAATTTCGAGATGGACATTGAAAAACGTTTAGTCACCCAGCACACTTGACAGAGACCAGTCTACATTCACGTTCTTCTTTTTCTACTTCTTGTCTGTTGTAGAATCTGTCAGTGTTGCACAAGTTGATGATAAGCCCAAGTTTTCTCTGAAATTGTGAAATTTTTAAAATTCAGATTATTGAAGTAAAAACTTTTTAAAAAATATGAAGGCATTGAAAATATAGGACGACAAACCACGTTTCCAGTGAATAAATGTGAATAAAATTAAAATCAATTGGCGATAGGGCAATAAACAAATGTATCTTTCGCATCATGGCAAAAAAGGTTGATGACAAAGATTAAACAATGGATGGGTGTATTATTTGCAAGGCTTATTTCATGATGGGCATTGGTATATCTTTTTTCCTCATGCTTTTTAGAAATAAATTCACAATATACAATTTATTGATATTTGGTTGAAATCAGTGGTTCCCAACCTTTTTGACTCACTGAGTACCTTTTTAAATCCTTCATATTGACTACGCTTTCGTTCATGTGTTTCTTTCCTTCTGGCGGAGTGTGTGACAAAATCTTCAGAATGCTAATTGACCCACTTCTTGTCAACCTAACCAGCTGAAACTTGGCACATAGACTCGTTGCCGATGACAACACGTGCTATCAAATTTTCAGCCCCACGCCCAAAAATAAGTTTTTCTTGTTTGTCTAGGGGAAGATGAAGGAATTATGACACCACCGATTCCACTAAAAAAATTCCTGAAAACTGAGCTAAATGAGATTCGTAAAATTATCACAAGAGTGTTTGGTGCGTAGAGCCCCTGAGAAGTGCTTACAGAGTAATAGGGCTCTGGGCAGCGCAGCTTCTGAAGCACTGGTCTATATATTTGCAATAATCTAAATTATATACAGCATACCTTGAACATTCAGTTAAGTTCCAGAACCAGTCGTAGATCAGGAGGCATCGCAAATGTTTGGTACAAGTCACTAAAATTTGTAATAATTTCTTATTTCTAGAGCTTAACCCCCAAATATGACCCAAATCATGCCACCAAGGCACTAAAATTCCATTTAAAATTTAGCTTAATACATTACCTTAAAAGAAAAATAAATGGTTGATGTACAAATAGAGTAGAGTATCTCATTATGACTATTTGCCACACCAACACATTTACAGTAGTACAGTATCATAATGTTATCCCTACATTAGTGTGGTATACTAATGTTACCCCTACAGTATACTAATTCATTAGTGGCAGTGCAGTTTTCTTTTGCACTTACAGTAAAGTAAAAGTGTAAACTTAATGACTGACGTTTCTTTGTCATTGTCAGGGTGGACCGCGGCTTTACTCATATACTACTAAACAAAGCATCTGCGCTTAAATAAATCAGTGACAAAGAAAGCTGGTAGTCTGCCAAGTGGTCGGCTACTCAACAGCATCTCATCATGGAGCCTAGTTCATCGCACATACCCATACAGTATCCATTCTCTTTGAACACTAGCAGTAAATGTATAATTTTTGTTTTGAATGTACATTAACATTTACTATTACAAAATAAATAGTAAATCATCTACAGCATTTTCTAACAATTATGTAACCATTAGTGTTCCAAAGGCAATAAACTTTATCACCAGGTATCCTTTTCGAAAAAGGAATGTTTCAACAGGAAAGCCAAGTTTTTTAACGGAATTTCTTAACTGATTTCTTATATGTCTTTACACCCCCCCCCCCCATCAGTAAATTAAGCATGTGGCATTATGCATGAGCGTATAATATGAATTTTAAAAATGCTAATTAAAACAATGGAAATATATATATTAGTCATTCCTTTTCGAAAAATGAATGTTTCAACAGGAAAGCCAAGTTTTTTAACGGAATTTCTTAACTGATTTCTTATATGTCTTTACCCCCCCCCCCCCATCAGTAAATTAAGCATGTGGCATTATGCATGAGCGTATAATATGAATTTTAAAAATGCTAATTAAAACAATGGAAATATATATATTAGTCAACTAACCCTCAAAGGCTTTATGGAGTTAAATAGCATGTCAATGGTAAATCTGTTTTCTTCTGGAACCTGATCATCATATTTTGAGTCCAGCGGTGTTTTAAATGGTAGGAACACTCCTAAGTAGATTAAAAAAAATTGTTGTAATTTCAATACATAAATTCAAGCTAAGCTGAATTTTAAAAAATGGTGTGTTAGATCTAATTAAATGATGGACAAAGAATTGTACTTTCTTTTTTTTTTTTTTTTTCTTTTTAAAATTTTTTTTTATTACCTTGTATGATTTGCCCTTTACGTGGACAGTGTAGCCATCTGGGAGGAATAGGCAAGCCATTGTGATCATCTCCATATCTTCTTTTTCTGTTCATATGACTCATATTGTTATTTATAAATGACCTACAGAAAAAAAAGGCCAGTTAAAATAATTGAATAATAATCCATCAAATTTATAGATTTAAATAGGCAAAGTAAATTTTAAATTTGTAATACAAATATGGAAACCAGTATTACCTTGAAGTTGAGACAGCTGTATCTCATAATCAGTCAGCTGAAGAAGGGCCACAAGATTTTTAAAATGTAATTTTTCATTTAGCCTTTTTGGGTAATTAGTAACATTAGATTAGATTGCTCATTACAGTTTGCATAAACACACATTTACAAAAACAGATGGTGCTGGGTGGCTGAGCAGTCCAAACTGAGTCAATCCCAAACTTATGGACTGGAATCCAATCCCAACAAAAGGCTAGACAAGCAAAAACAACACCAGCACCCATGGTGGATGGCAACTCATCTAGAACAAGGCAAAATCTGTAATCAAACCCATCCAGAGATGGGGACCTGAAGTGGTATGACATTGACACAATGAAAATTCCAGATGGCTCCTGCAAAGTGGAACGCATAAAGAACACAGTGAAACACACACAAAAAAAAAAACCACTGTTTGTCATTGGATCAATGTGTACAAAACTCTAGCAAAGACAGAACAAATTCAATTTTATTTAGGAGCTAACATATTGTGATTGAAACTGGGACAGATGAGATTATTAAATCAGCCAGGACAAACCTGAACAATCAGTCAAACCACTCCATTTGGATAACTCGGTAAGGAGAAATCTTTTGTGTTTAGTAAACAGAAACGAGCTCTCCACAGACATGATAAATTAAATGGCAAGGCATGAAATAAATGTTACAGTACAGAATGTTTTAATAAGTTTAATTGAGTAAAAAAGTTACTGTAAAAGTAGTGTGTTACATATGGTTTTGAAATGTAATCTGTTTTAAGATCTGGCTTGTTAGACAAACCATACATAATAAAGGATTATTAACAGTATTCAATTTCATTAAACTATTAAATTTAAATAAAGAAGATGATATCAAATACACAGAAAAAAAACTATAATAACTTACAGCACAGAAAGTGAAAAAGTATAATCCTCGAAAGATACAAATATTAGATACACAAAAAAGGCGTAAAATCTTGTTAGGCTCTTGTTAATGAATATGGGTATACTCTAGTAATTTTTGCGCACCGAACATTGTGTTTTATTGTGTGTGGTGTGTCTTGTGTGTTAGCTTAGTTAATTAACCCTCTGGAGACGGAGCCTTTTCAGGTGTATGTGCCAAAAAGACGGAGCACTTTTTACGAGCTCAACACTCGAATTGCAAAAAAATTTATAAAAAATAAACTATTCCCTTAATATAGGTAAAACTATATATATTCTTGTAGGAAATTGAATGACCTAATACAATCTTTATAAATAAAACTGAAATATCAAAATTTATGCAAATGAGCTACCCTTATTTGCATAATTTATGCGTGTAATTTTTTGTTACACCTAGAATAAACATGATTTACTTGTATCAATTGTGTTAATTTTTTTATGGATGAAGCCTGAATAAGTCCTAATACTTATTTTTTGGGGGGAAAAGGCCCATGAAGGCCCTTCAGACACCTCTGGCACATGGTTCTACTCATTTTCCACCCCCTATTTTTCAGTTGTTACAGACACACTGTAACAGGCCCCCATTTATGACCTAGGGACCTTCTCTTAAGCTGGATGTTACTGAGAAAGTTGTCTGCATATCTATTGGTCTCTCTCATAAACATTTGAATGATATTTAGTGTAAAAAAATAGCATAAAGTACTCAAATGGTGTGCTTATGCCTTATTTATAGGACTTATGTTGTCTAAAAATTCAGAGGGGTCATCTATGTCCATTTGAGAACCCCTAATACTAGTAATACTAAACCAAAAGTTCACAACATTAGCATTACCCTCAATTTGAAAGTCTTTATTTTGTTGTTTTCATCATTTTCAGTGTCAGATTCACTGCAAAAATATATAAAGCACTAAGCACAGTTTGATCAGAGTCACTGTCAGACATGTTCGAATTTCACGATGTAACTATACACACACAAAAAAAATTCCTGCACACTAATAAATTGAGTTCACCTTCAACGAACGCCGCCATTACAATGCCGGGATATGCAGACATACGTAAGAATAATTTTGATTTGCTGGTACAACGCCAAGCCATCCAATCGTGAGGCTCGATCTATCAGGCCGACGGCTCGGACTTGACGTCTTTCTCGCTAGTGTACCTCGGGCCGATAGATCGGCCCTTACGTCTCCAGAGGGTTAACACTTTAGGCTAACATTAGGCTTGTGACATGTGTTTTTATTGTAGCTGTGACATAGTGTCTATAGTCTGTCTTTGGTGTGTGTGCTGTATGTTTGGCATTTGGTGTGAGAGCATAGTGAACAAAGGCTGTAAATAATTCTTCTACTTATACATATAGCAAGCTGTGCTTTACATGTGTTTGATTCTTTTTCACGCGCTGATATAAATGTTTCCAGATTAAATTTTACATTGCTTTTGGAAAAAGGACTTGTGTTCAGTTCCGTGTGATTACGATGTATGTGCATGTAAAAGAATTTGATGCAGGAAACCAATCAATAAGTCTGGTAATATGTCTCTAGGAAATATAGAAAGTCTCTCCCTTCTCGGAAAGCTGCCAGCTTATGTAAAGTGAGGGTATTAGAAACCTTCAGAAAAGAAATTTTTGAAACTGCAACTGAACGTATTCTGTACCTTCCATTTAGAACATATCAAATGTAAATAATAATCTGTTCCCAATCATCAATCAAGGGAGAGGTGGGTAGTGGTAGAGGGCTAACTAAATCAATTGATGATGTCGGTCAATTGATGTCAATATCAAAACAAAGAAGTGGGGAGATAAGTGATGGACGCTACAGCTCTACGCCTTCTCAGTACTCTGAAGCAAAATTAGGCGTCACACTCACTCACACAGTCAGGCTATCGGCTATACCCACCAATAGTTATAGCAAGTGTCTAGTTAGCACGTCTATATAAGTGTAAGTCTACCTCAAAAGACTACACCTAACTAGGAAGATAAAATGACTAAAACTGTTGTAAATAAAAATGTAGTTGTTTTTAATGTATAATATAAATATAATATAATATAAGCAGGCCTGACATAAATTAAATTATACACATGTATTTCATCATGTTTGTAAGATTTACTTTGTGAATATCAGACTTGTTAAATATTAACTAAAAGTTATCATCGTACCTTTGAAAATATCAATGTCGTTTATCGTCACTTAAGCGGAAATATAAACACTATCTAAAGTAAGTGGTTAACTCCGTACCAGGACAACATTGACCGCCATGTTTTTTATTTTGTTTGAGATAGTTCCGATTTGTAAATTATATTCGAAGCCAATGGAAGTAAAGCTACACACACGTTTCACTGCTCTAGGGTAGGGTGACCAAATCATGAACTGGAAAAAATGGAGGGTTTGGTTGGGGGATACCCTTTAGCTAAAGAGGGGTCCGGGGGGCCTCCGACGGAAACTGTTTATTGAAATTTAACTATTTTGAGACCCAGAAATCTTTTATTAATTTACCTTCACTTTTGTAATTCAATTTAAACTTTGAGGTATATCATAAACGAAACAATTTTGCTGTGAATTTAAACATGTAAGATCTATGGCAGGGACACTCTCGTTTACGCAGTGTTGGCAGAGTGGTGGATGGGGAACAGTGCAGCAATCACGCAAACCCACATCACTATTGACACTGGCTACACAGCTAGCCAAAATATTATTTGAAGTTAAATTATAAATTAGGAAGTTTGAGTGATTTGAAAATGTGTTTGGTTTTAGAAACGGGACATTTATGCGTCCCGAGAGACTTTTTCGGGACACCGGGTACGATCGTGAAAAAACGGGACAATCAGTTTTTACAGGACGTTTGGTCACCCTACTCTAGGCGGCTAAGTGTCTGAACCGAAGGACTGAACATACCAAGGCTTTAATTAGACATACAGCGAAATAAAACTATTGATTTTTAGGACATTTTCTCAGATTGCGCCATCAAGTGAAAAAGATAAAGCAGACGTGGAAGAATGGTTCTCAACAGACAGTAAATTTAAGGATAGTCTGTACAAATTTGACTTATCAGTATTATCAGCAGTTGTGATTTTTTTCTTCTTGCTATTGAAACCTGTATGACCATGATCAGGAGAAATTGAACACTGATAAGCATGCAATAAAATTATCTAAAGCTACATAGTGTATTTTGCGTCATATGGAATCCATATCATATGGCATAATAGTGCTTCAAAATTCCTCTAGTTTTGCGAGTATTTCTAAACTAAAACTAATATATTAAGTATTTAAGCTTAAATTGGGTAGCCCTACAGTACCAGAGGTAAGAAACAATTGCCGTATTATGGGTCCATACATAAATGATGACACGCATCTAGTAGGGATGGGGTCAGAATTTTATGGCGATGTATGTATTAGGTGGTACTTTATAATAGTAATAATATATGTTCTATTAGTTATTAGTATTAGCTTAATGAAGGAAGTGGGTTATTTTAACGTTGTCTCATCATCCCCCACCAATAAAAATAAATAAATAAAAACATTTCTTGCATTCACCAAAACAAGTTGACGTTTGATGTGCTTTTTTGCGTGTTTTTCGCGAGAGTGACGGCTAATTCGAGGACCCTAACAGTTAACTTTGAAAGGCACAAAATCTGTGCCTTACCTTGAAATAGTCACTCAACAGCATATAAAAAGAAAACTATGGTTTCTGTTAAAATTGTATTTTTATTCATAAAACATTTATATTCAAGAGTTCTTAAATTATTGCCCTTGATGATTTTGACTGCTTTAGCAAATGAAATATACAAATTCAAAAGTTTGTTTTCTATACAATTTATCTCGAAGTTTCTATGTACTTTCCCTTCATGAGCTCATTTCACCAAGTACTACACTCTTATCATACAATATCCTCCTTGATAGCCTTTTACAATCAAACAAACATGCATTTGATTTATTAATTATTGATTATTACATTGCATTGACTCTACACTAAGATATGTCAAATATTAATTATTAACTTTTAGATAGGAAACATAATTTAAAATAGCCCAAATAGGAAACAACATATTCTAAAAATCGATACTTAAACTAAAATTTAAACATTTAATGTTATACAAGTTTTGCCCCAATTACTGTTGGGACTTTGTTACGTTGATTTGAATCCTTTGTTTGATACAAAAATAGAACCTGTATCGTCGAAATGAGGAACCAGTGAGTTGTGTTTA
Organism: Lymnaea stagnalis; assembly: GCA_964033795.1. Taxonomy (NCBI): domain Eukaryota; kingdom Metazoa; phylum Mollusca; class Gastropoda; family Lymnaeidae; genus Lymnaea; species Lymnaea stagnalis. The sequence goes on along the minus strand of CAXITT010000752.1, from coordinate 204,244 downwards.
CTTTGGGTATCCACTACGGTATTGATTTATCGTCCATGTTATCTATAAAAACTTATAAGGTTGAATCAAATTGGGAAATTAGGCTTTGAATAAATAATGATTTTTTAGAAACATTTAGCCTCTACTAAGTCTTTAGGCCTAATAAACTCACTCTACTACCAGTCTCTGCTCCCCTCACTACTCACTACTAATTTATTACTATTACTAATTACTAACGTCTTTTCTTCTGTCTCAGTTACACTGGCTTCACAAACAAAGTATCAATATCATTAGCCTAACTCAGTCTTAGTCTTAGTTCTCACTTGTGACTTATTAACTTTTAAGTTTTTCAATTCCAGTCTTTATCAGTGCAGTGGTTCCAAATTTCAGCAATTATACAGGACTAACTTACTCAACTCAGGGTAACATGGAGTAACTCAAGTAGTCTAGTGGTCTCCCCATCACATGCCCCATGTTTTCAAAAAGTTAGACACCCCTCAAATATAACATCACAATCTCTGCACCCCCCCTCCCCATAAATGTCCACTACTGTCCTTTACTAGCCCTTAAAAAAATCACATCCCATATCAGATTACTGCACCTGTCAGAAACATTTCCCTAAGCCAGGGTCCCTCAGGGGTAAGAGCACCCACTGTGGTGAGGAAGCCCCAGAAAATGAATTGCATTTGCTGCCAGTGCTACTTGATCCTACCTTTAAAAATAAAATCATTTTAATGCATTTTGATTAGTATTAAAATAGTGGGAGTAAATTTTTTTCCAGTTGTATTGTGTTTTTGTGCACTACTTGTATTGGTAATTTTTTTTTCTTCTAGAAAGTTAATTAAACAAATAAAACTACAATAACTAAATTATTTAATTATTTTCATTTTTAAAATTGTATTACAATATAATTTACACTGGATATTTTTTGGGGGGGTGGGGGTGGTAAGGGGTTGCGGAAAATGTTTTGAAATTGAGGGGGAATCCAACGCTGCAAAAGGGTTAAGAATCCCTGTCCTAGAAGATTTATTAATATTACACCACCCCTCCCCGTCAATTATTTTTGGTTCCATCTCATTTCACGTGGTAGTCCTAACTCTATGACTCCAGTCTCCACATTGCAGCATAAATTGTCAAGACTGTTAAAGTCACTACACCCTGATTCTTGTCCTCCATGGCATCCTGTAACTTTATCATATACCATTATTTGACCTCGCATACCTATACTGATTCTCTCAGTGATCATAGTTTATAATGTTAAATAATGTCTGTAATTTATTACAATTTTTTTTTACAATTTTTTTTCTAGAACATTGCGCTTTTAATGAGACATCACATTGCTTTAACCCCCACCTACCTCATCACAAAAATGTGGCCCCCCCCCCTTTCCATATGTTAAATAATTTATGGATGGCCCCTTAGATGATAATTACATTAGCTAAATTAGCCCAATAGGCTTTGTTTTATTGGTTGGGGCATAGGCATTTGTACTATGACCAAATAGCTAACTTTGCTGCTATAATAATCATCTATATAAACCTTTAAATTTAAAACTTGTTTTGATTATAATAAGCAAGTGCCTGTAACTATACATGCATGCTTTTTACTTATAACTGTTCTTTTATTTTAAACACTTTGGTGGTGAAAGATTTTTTAAAATCTATTTGTTGTTTTTTTCTATTTCTAAAATTTTCATGGCTTTTATGCTAATAGAAATTCTTACAGAATAGCATACAGTGGGCATTGCTATGCTGTTATATTACTATAATATGTGTTAGCATGGATATCCTGGCCCAGAAAAAAAAAATCTCAAATCATAAATAGTATCATTAATAGGCCTAAGTCTAAGATTAATGAGCAAGACCTACCAAAACAGACATGCAGGCTTATGGGTTATACCCTTCTCATTTTAGATTTCTTAAGCTTTGTTTTTTGATTTACCCCAGGGTTTTGCTTAACTCAAGCACACTCCCCCCTCCCTGGTGCAAGTGGTTATAAAAAGAGCTACCTTGTACCTTTAAATGATGATATAAATATATCTTTTAAAATTCTCCATTTACATCTTACTTTTACCCAAGTTTATTTTTTAAATTCTACAGTTGTAATTTATAATTCAATAAACGAAAATGAGAACTCCATATGTTTCCAATTTAAAAATGTATTTTACTTCTTAGAGGGTGGCAGCTTATGGTCAGTTAATTTGTCATACAAAGTGTGAAACTCAGTTAAAAAATTTTTAGGTGTTGCAGACAAAAGAAAAGGTTTTGAAATCCTGCATGAAATGTTCCCTAGCATGTGATGGCATATAATAAATTAATTTAATCAAACCGAACTCATATGATAATTCTCTGCAACAGGTCCTACATAGTTGGCCTAAAGGCTTGTGTGCCTATTTACTTTTGATACTGATAATTATAGCCATCTGTAAATTTTCTCTTCATTTCTTGGAGCACGAAAGTGTTTTTATAAAAAATAATTTTGAGCACCCCACAGCCTTATAAAATTATAAGAAACATTAATTTGATATAGTGGTCTTGCCTCATTGCCAAAATTATTTTTTTCAAGCTTATATCAAAAGTAAATCAATTCTTCAAAAAATATTGCACTGATATCTGATGCATCCAAATAGCAACATTCATTTAAAAAAGCAATAATGATATATTTGGCATTCAAAGAATCAACCAATAAATGTGAAAATTAAGTTTTAAAAAAATGATTGACTACATCGCTTACTGAAACTAGATAATAATATTAACCTATTACCACATAACTAACAAAATTTAGTGAAATTATTAAAATTTGTAATAAAACCTTTGGCTTAAAAGTTAATTGGTGAGAAGTCTTTATTGAAATAAATTACCTGCAATTTCTCATTATTTATTTTCAGACTTATTATTTCTCTGAAAAAATACCCAAGATGGCTCCATCACTTGTCCTGTTTCAGGAGATGCTGTCCCGTCCTGGAGGTTGATTTGTAAATGAAACAATCAACCATTTAGGAAAGAATGAGAAAAATTGATGCAATTTTTTGAAAATAAAATAACCCCCAAAAAATACTGAAGAATGAATAGATTTAAATGCATTTAAAAAAAGAATCAAGAATGCGGATCCATAGCTTACCAGCATTTAAACTGGTCTTTGCCTTGCTGCTGCTGATGGTTGTCCTAGCCTTGATGGCTCACCATTACATCTCAAACATTGCAGCCTTTGACACGCAGCCACCTTCACATAAAACAAGGCGGATTGACAGCTACCCTGATGATCCTGACCCCAACTCACGTCCCCTGACAGCATACCAGCATGAGATTGAAGAGCTGAGGCACATCAAGGCATCTGTCAACAACGAGCTTAGGGATTTGGAAAACAGACGCCTGCGGCTACAATCTGATATCTCGACCTACTCAACGAATATTGACAATCTCAAGTCCCAGCACCAAAGCTTGAGCAAAGAGGTTAGTCTGATCAAACTTTCCCTAGATCAAATCAAATTTGAACAGGAGGAATCCAAGTCTTTTATTCCGAACATTAGAGCTCCACACCGTATCCTAATGGAGGTAGATGCGAACGACAAGTTTCCCATGCCGTCATCATCAAATCACTGTCAGATGGAGACTTGTTTTGATTTTTCTCGTTGTTCCCTAGTGTCAGGATTTCCAGTCTTTTTCTACAATCCAAACGAATTTCAAAGATTTGGGCTTTCCTTATCAGCAAATATTGTATCAGCCCTTGAGAAATTTGTCGGTAAAAATGTTTATGTAACTGAAAATGCAGCCAATGCTTGCATATTTATAGTTGTTATTGGAGATTTAGCAGAGAGGAAGCATCATGAGTCTAAGGTGGTTGAACATTTTCTCCAACAACTACCTCACTGGAATGGCGATGGCCGTAATCACATCCTGCTGAGCCTTGCTGAAACTGCTGGCTCAACAGATGCCTTCTATGGTGTAAATACTGGCCGGGCCCTGGTAGCCCAGTCAACATTTTTAAATACCAAATTTCGAGAGAACTTTGACATTTTAATTCCCCCGAATCTAGGACCTGGCACCAGTCAAAATTCATGGCAGCAGCTACCCCTGTTAACTCCAGTAAGGAGAAAGTTTCTGCTGTCCTACTGGGGACAGTTCATCCCACAGAATAAACTACCAAATGAAGTGAACAATGCTTCAATGAATCTCTTAGATTCAAAACGGATCAAGGGGTTTATTAATAACATGCCTTTCCAGCGCAGACCTTTATCAGTCATAGACATTTCAGAATCCCATTCAGTGTATTCTCACATAGAGCAGGCCATAGTTATGTCAATAAAAAGTTTCCAAGGTGGACATCAAAGCAATTTTTATATAGACGTCTCCTGTGGTGAGCATGGAGTAAGCTCTGCCATAGCAGGGGACTGGGCACTTTGTGGGTCGGAGTCATCACGCAAAGAGAAGTTAATTCAGTCCACCTTCACATTAATTATCTCCCCATTAAATGCCTCCCTCTATTCCACCCTAGCATTCCAGGCTCGTGTATTTGAAGCCCTTAAACATGGCTCAGTGCCGGTAATTCTGGGATCTCATGGGCGTTTACCTTTCTCTGAAGTTTTGCGCTGGGACACGGCAGCCATCATCCTTCCCACCCCTCGGGTGACGGAAATCCCGTTTTACCTACAGTCATTCCCAGATGAGTATATATCAGCCTTGCGGCTCCAAGGTCGTGTTTTCTTCCTGAATTACTTCTGCTCCGCTGAGTCTGTCCTGGACACACTGCTGGCAGCAGTGAGAACACGACTCTCGATACCGGCACGCCCTGTGAAGGAAGAACCATCGGCAAGCATTTTCCCAGCATCTTTCACTCCCTTGAAATATGAAGGCCCCGATCCGGAGCCAGAAAGTGATGAGCTTTTGGGTCCAGTTGAGAGCCCCTTCCCATCTGAGACCTATCGCTACAACTTCTCCCATTTCATGCACCTTGATGCGTTCAATACCAGGGGAGATCCCTTTCTTCTGTATCCACAGACACCGTTTGAACCTTGGCTTCCATCTGAGGCCAAGTTTCTTGGTAGGTATTTTAATCTTGTGCATCCATTTAAAGTTAATTATACATTTTAGAAAATTTTCTACTCAAATATATTTTACACATATCGTATAATTTATAATCGTTGCTTCTTAAGATAAGTCCTTTTGTTTTTATCTTTGGTGCTGTAAATGTTATTATATTTGCACATATAAAATTTAATATTAAGCACATTGTCCTTTCATGTGTAAACTATATTTTGACAATTCAAATAAGTCACTATAATCAATTAATTAAAAAATATATATATTTTTAAAATAATAATGAAAAAAAAAAGAAATTGATACATTAAAATTTAAAAAAAAAGTAGTTGTATCTACATCTTATGTATGGTATTGTATAACTAAATTACTGATAAGCATCTGCAGAACCTCAACAGAATCAAGATCTTTATAAATTTAGGATATATAATTTTTCTCTTCATGCTGGCTAAGGTTAAAAAAAAAAAATTTCATAAAAATTGATCTGGTCGCTGAAAGTGAAAATCAATGGGTATTGAAGTAATAGCTTTGTGTTTTTTCCCCAATAATCTTAGGCTCAAATTATGGCTTCAGGCCTGTTGCCAAAGGTGCAGGGGGTGACGGCAAGGAGTTTAGCGAGTCTCTTGGTGGAAACTCCCCTAGGGAGCAGTTCACAAGTAAGTCTGCTATTAGAAATGGATTAGTTCAATGGGTGTTAAAAAGTTCCAGATTCCATGTCATGTGTGCAATTTTTGTATGTGGATGCTTATCTCCATGTCCAAGAAAGATTAATTTTCTGAGATTATGTAAGTTTTAGGAAATAAAGATATCTGCTAGTGCTGGATGCTTAGAAAATGTATATTGGCATGTTTGAGGTACTTTTATTGATCCAAATACATGGAAATGTGTTGGGTTTTTTTTTCATTCATCGTACATATTTTTTCAGTCTTTCGTTGTCTCTTAAAATTAGTCTGTAGTGAGAAATTTTGTAACCAAAATGCAGGGTTTCCCAACCTTCTCATTATTCTCCACCCTCTATGAATTGTTTGACTAAGTCTCTCACCCTCTATGAATTGTTTGACTAAGTCTCGCACCCTCTATGAATTGTTTGACTAAGTCTCTCACCCTCTATGAATTGTTTGACTAAGTCTCTCACCCTCTATGAATTGTTTGACTAAGTCTCTCACCCTCTATGAATTGTTTGACTAAATCTCTCACCCTCTATGAATTGTTTGACTAAGTCTCTCACCCTCTATGAATTGTTTGACTAAGTCTCTCACCCTCTGTGAGTTTTTTGACTGAGCCTCTCACCCTCCTAAAAAATTAACAAAGCATTGCAATAGTGGCAAAAAAAGGGGCTTCAATTTTTTTTTTATTGCAGAGAAAAGTAGTACTTCGCAAATGAATTTGTGACTTATTATATACCAGCTGTGTGAAATGATGGTGGAAAAAAAAAAAGAAAAATATTTAAATCAAACTTAAAGAGTCAATGTGGGGACATCAGATTTTAGAAACCTCGCCATTAGACATTCTGATAAACGTTACAGTGTTAAATTTTGAAGATCAGTGGTGAGCAGGGAAGTGGAGGGAACTACGGGGAGGTTTCGGATGTGCTTTAGGAATTAGTGGTAATGGTTTATAAGAAAAAAAGATGACCTCTCCTGTTAATGTGGTTAATTGGGAGTGGAAAAAGAATGTTATGTACCTAAAATATGCCATGTGGAATGTATACGTGTAAAGAAGAACGATTCTGAACATTGAACTTCATTGACATGGAGATCCTCTGAAACACAAGTTTTATTTTTTTATTTAAATTTATCTTTTGTTTATTAATTGTATTGTCTGCTGAAGAAGTCATCTGGCCAAAATGTCAGTTTAATTGTCCTGTCTTGTCTTTCAAGCCTACAAATATCTTGTTCAACTATATATTGAGTAAAGAGGGCATGAATAGTCCTCTAGTAGTTTAGCTCTGTGCGCCTTTAATTCTTTGAAATTCCACTGTCAGTTGTGATGCTGACTTATGACAGGGAAGTCGTCCTCATCCAAGCACTGCACAGGTTCAAAGGTCTGCCTTTTCTCAATAAAGTAGTGGTAGTGTGGAATGGAGAGAGTCCTCCTTCAGTTGATCTCAGGTGGCCAGAAATAGGAGTCCCTATCCTGGTAGGACATAGATTTTTTTCAGATTGAGCACCAATTTGGCTGAAGTTTTTATATATATTATTATATACATAAACAGAGAGTTTAGAAGGGAAAAAACAATGATTTTTTTTTTGGTCTGTAAATCAAAATAATCTTTAAACATTCATACCAAAGGACATCAAAGCTTTATTTACAATTTTATACCAATTTCTTGCTTACCCTAATCCCTGAATGACTGCTTAAAAATGTCAATATTTGTCTTGTAAATTTATGAACAGGTCCTAAAGACAAGTAAAAACAGTCTGAATAACAGGTTTCTGCCTTATGATGTGATAGAGACAGAAGCCATCCTCAGCATAGATGATGATGCACACCTTCGACATGATGAGATTGTCTTTGGGTTCAGGTAAAAATCATATGAATTGGTTTTATGCAGATTAAAAAAAGAAGAACTTTTAAAGTATTGTTCGGTCCAGATTTTTCAAACGACCACCCCAAATATTATGATACAATACACACTATAGAAAATTGGCCCCCCGGTAGAGATCAAATTATGGCAAAACTTTATAGTTATCACCAGGAGGAGTTAACTTTTTTTCCCTTTAAATTAACAACCAAATGAACTTATGGAATTTAAAATTTTGGGGGGTTAAAATGTAATACTTGATCATTTAATCAAATGACACAGATTAGGGAAGGGGTTATTTTGAGCTGGACAGACAGCAGATTCTTAAGTTTCTTAATTAATCTAGGATCAAATTCATGTCTTTACATCTTATTTATACATGTTTAGCCATTATATCACTTTTTCTATATGTAACCAGCATCACATTCTCCTACTGTAATGATACTCATTTGCTTAATACCTATACTCTGTTTTAAAAAAAACAACAAAAAAAACCATTCAGTGACAAACTGGGCTTTTGTATAATTTTTTTTAGAGTCTGGAGAGAGGAGAGAGCCAGGGTGGTCGGTTTCCCTGGCCGCTATCATGCCTGGGATGCCAGACACCAGTCCTGGAACTACAACTCTAACTACTCCTGTGAGCTGTCCATGGTGTTGACTGGTGCTGCTTTTTTCCACAAAGTCAGTCATGGGCCACTCAAATTTGTTTGTCCAGCACTGTAAAAGCTGCTCTAGCCACATTTTTTTAAATAGCTGTACAATTAAGTGCTTTCTAATTGGGAAATGAACAAAACATCTTGACTCTCTGGTTGACTCAGTCATGAATAATGTTATTACTGGGGTTGTTAGCCATTAAAGTCAAATCAAATTAAAATTGAATCATATCAAATTAAAATTGAATCATGTGAAATCAAATTGAACTTGAATCGTGTCAAATCAAATTAAAATTGATCAAATTGAAATTGAATCATATCAAATTAAATGGAGTCATGTCATATGAAATTAAATGGAGTCATGTCATACCAAATTAAATGGAGTCATGTCATATCAAATTAAATTGAATCATCTCAAATTAAATTAAATCACACCTTGGATCACAACTGGAGTCTAAGAATTGTTTCATTCCATTAGCAATAATAAAAAAAAAAAAGATCTTACTATATGACACTTTCTCCTGCAGCTCTCGTTACAGGCCTTCGGGATATTTTGTTGTTGTTACTGTCACACATCATATTTCAATTGCCCCCCCCCCCCTTCCCCACTCCCCCTGTTTGAGGATCTAGAAATAAATTTGAGCCTTGTTTCAAGATCTTTAAAACAAGTAGAGGATCAATCATCAGTTTTAGTAACATAGTACCGAGAGGGAAAATTACAACACCGAGAACTCTTTTTTTTTCCAGTACTACACTTACCTGTACAGCTACGTCATGCCCCAGGCCATCCGTGACAAAGTTGATGAGTACATGAACTGTGAGGACATAGCCATGAACTTTTTGGTGTCACATATTACAAGGAAACCTCCTGTAAAGGTGAGATGGCATGCCGCTTAGCGCATAGAGTCTGCCTGGTGTTGGTGGGNGGGGGGGGGGGGGGGGGGGGGGGGGGGGGTCAGGCAAATTTTCAAAGGTTGACATACTGTCAGACTTAATAAAGATTTCATATGTCAGACTTAATCAGCTTATCATAAAGTAGATACTCATTATTTCAGCAGTGCTGTCAATCTTAATTTCTGTGTGGGTTAGCTTTTAGGGTTTTGTTTTAAAGGGTTTCGTCATGAGCTTTTCAGTTTGCCCATTTGGTTATATTTTGCGGCTTTCAGAGAGTTATTTTGAATGTAAAAGTTAGTCCCTTGGAAGCAGTCTTAAATTTTACTTGTGTTTAAACTGAAAATAATGTTGTTGCGTTTTGTTAGAAAAACTGATTGCTCTTTGTTACTGTGTCTCTATCAGTCCTTACAACAGAAGATATTCTAGAAGGCTAACCAACAAATAGACTTTTAATCTCTTTATGATGAAAAAAAAATAATGGGAATGCAAAATGAGTTTTGATTTTTTTTAATGAACGCAATTTTATAAAGATAGTCTGAGACTACTTTAGAAAACTAGAACATGATAATGGTGAAGGTAAATTACCAAAATTGCCGGAGTTTTTTGTTTCTGTAATGAACTTCACACCTTGGTATTAGTCATGATTCTAAACAAAGGAATCGCTTTGAAATTTCTAGGTGACCTCAAGATGGACGTTCCGATGCCCTGGCTGTCCAACCACACTGTCCAGCAACTCCAGTCACTTCGAGGAGAGGCACAAGTGCATAAACTTCTTTACCCAGGTCTACGGGTACACTCCCTTGTACTACACACAGTACAGGGTGGACTCGGTGCTTTTCAAGACGAGGATAGCCCATGACAAGACAAAGTGTTTCAAGTACATCTAGTGAATATCTGGTCTCTACCATATCTGGGGGTGGTAGAAACATTTCTCAGAGAGAATATTCTGCTGGTCCTTTTTTTTTTCAACTAAGACATGTCCATGACGATATGTTTTTAAAAGCATGTTGAAAGTGGCCAATGGAACACAAGCTCTGATCCATTTTTTTCGCTTTAAAATCATTGTCTTACCAGTAGAAATTGACTGCACAAATGGGAAAATATTTCTTTTCCTTAATGTTGTATTGAATCACTTGTGTTAGGGGGAGGGTAAGTTTTTTCTGTAATTTTTGGTCTTTTTTTGACAAATCACTTTTTAAATGAATCTCCCTTGTTTTAGAGTGACTCCCCCTTTTATCAGTTGCCTTCCTGCACTCATGGTTTCCCTGCTGAGAGTTTATCTCTATGACTTGAAAGCTTTCTGGCACTGAGACCGGATGACTCGGGATTTATGAATATCCCACGATCGAATTTTAGCTTTAATCCCCACCATGAAGAGCTAATCTAAAGCTATATGATGGGGAGGGGGGGAGGGGGGAATTTGCATCATGATGTATGTGCTTGATCAGTTTTATGATGTGTGTTATTTTTCTTCATTTATTACTCAATGTGGCACTTTGAAATCTAGATTATTTCATGGCATTATCTTTAAAGTCATTGGGGGAAGAGCAAATTTAGATTTGTTTTAAAAAAATCAACAGTAGAATAATTTCCTCTGGCATTTGAAATATGCTAATAACTTATTTTAAATTTTACATGTGTATTGTTTGAAGTTTAAAAATAAAATGTGAGAAGTTAATGTTTGTGTGTATAAATAATACCTTGTCGGCTTTAGACATAGTTCAATGTGTTCTTTCAGATTTTATTTTGTGCTTATCAGGTCATGAAGATTTTAACTTAAATTTCAGCTGGAGAACAGCAACAATTATCTTTTATTTGAGCATTCTGATAATTTGATTCGTGTGACTAAGCCTTGGCATTTTATCCGCTTCTGTTTGATAAGCATAATACGCCTTTGTTTACCAAATATTTGACATCTGTGTTTCGGATGCTATAAACTATTGCACATCATTTCCATTTGAACATCTGCAAGTCTTCCATTTAAACAAAAAAAAATATGATATGAAGACCATTACTGTAATGATCTCGAAACAAAAAGCTAAATATGAATTTGTATAAGATCTAAGTAAAAGTATTTTAAGAAAAGTAAATCTTCAGATAAATTATGTTAAATTTTTTTTTAAAAATTGTCAATGGATAGTATTACAATTTTAATGTCTTAAGAATATTGTATTTTTATATTTTAGTTTTTAAAAAACAATTTTGTACTGTCATTGTCCATTACAACATATACAGCCCAGAAAATGTTGCACGTAGATATGTTTTGTAAGAGCACTGCCATTTACAAGCTATGATCTATGATTTGGTTACGTCTATAAAGACTCCATATACATATATATTTGATCCAAATACTGTGACTCAAATTGATACACCTGTCAAGATTTCTGAGAAAAACTGATTGACAGCCCCCATACACTGCTATGTCTTAATGACAAGTTTTAATTCATTCTGCTCTCCTTTGCTGCAGAGTTATTTTATTTTTGTTTCAAGTATTTTATTAGTTTTATAAATATATATGTATATATATTTTTTTTTACACATTCACACTCACAGATATAGCCTAACAGTGAGCTGCAGTTTAGATGTTCATTTACAAATTTTTATTTGGCTTCACTTACTGATTAAATCAGCCCAGCTGGTCAGAAAGCTTGTAGGGGAAAGGAGTATATTTCATGACAGTTTCTTTCACTTCTGCTAGATGTGAATCTTAAGCTCACAGGACATTATTGGCCATATTCTAGGGGCTGCTGTACGCTTCATTTCTGACGCAATATTTAAACTTTGTCTGAAAATAGCTTTTGCTGCTTTATCAGACCTCATTAAAATGACGATATCTCATATTTTAAAAATCCCCCACACTTGCTTCAGGAAGAAAATCGCATTTATGATTTTAAAAAATAAAAATCATATATTTATTGCATCTTTCATGCCCACAAGTTATAGCAATTTTTAATTTATTATAGGTTTTGGGAATGGAATGTGCAAACAAATCAATGAATTTTTGACATCTCTGCTTATAAAAGGGTGTAAGAGGTAATGTTTGACATCTCTGCTTATAAAGGGCTGTAAGAGGTGCCGTTTGAAATCAGCAGAAAAGTTTGAACGTCTGTTTAAACTTTGGGATGTATTTTTTATTTATGCATTTTAAGTTTCGCCATCATCATGTGGTGCATTCGTATGTAAAATAGTCCAGAAGTTGAGAGGCTGGGGGGCCGAGGAGTCTAAACTGAGTCAGTCACATGCTTGTCGCGCGAAGTTCAATCCCCCAGCAAAAGCGTAGACCATCAATAACAACACCAGTACTCTGTGTTGATGGGACTCGTTATGAAAATTCTGACAACTCCTGCGACGTGGAAACGCACAGGGAGACACAAGAAACACTGCTGGTCACCTACTGCATTCCGTTCTAATACCATTTGTCTTGACTAAGTCATGCCATCGGAACAAATAGGCGAGGACAAGACAGTGAGGCTGATGAACTGAGCAACTCTCCTTCACTTTAAACTAATTACAGCTCAAGTCAAGACTAATACTCAAGTTGAAGCCAGGATCATCATCACCTGCGAAGGACAAACTATATATATAGTCCCGAAATATTTGTCAGTTGTGGTAGATGCATTGGGTAATTAAATTAGTAATTTTTACAAAAATTGTTGAGTTCAAAGCACTTTGAGAGTGTGTTTATCAAAACAACCCAAAGCATTCAAGCTGTGTGGAGGAATAGAAGAACAAGAAGAATATGGTGAACACGTTAGTTTTTTAAAATACTTTTGATTCCTTGTTATTTCTTCATTTGTCCTGTCTCCCGAGGAAGGCTCTTGGCGGAAACGTTCTCCTTTTTTTTTTTTTTGCCCCGTCTTTCTATTTCAAGCTTCCACATACCTTGTACCACTATCTCTTTCATGGATATGATACCTGGATAAGTTTTTAATTTTTGTACAAAGGGAGAAATACCATTGAGACTGTGGCCCATTCAAAGAAATTTTGAAATTGTTTATGCCAGAAGTACACCAGATTTTTGCACACCTGCTCTAGTTAACTTCATCTATTGGCCGTCTTTGGGCAATCCAAGTGAGCTATAAGCATACAAGAAAAGCTATTGCCAACACTGACTTTCACCTGACTAGTAACTGTGCCATGCACACCTCATTCATCACATGCCAAGAACAGCAGTGTCAATAACACCTTGGCCGCATTCACGTCTTGGTCACAATCTAAGGTCTAAATAATTTTCCGCAGTTATTGGTAAGAAATGAAAGAAGTGTATACCCCCTTTATATAAAAAAAATTATGAATTGTTTTCTGTCCAGCTCCCACTTCCATATTATGCTGCTCACATGGGACAGCTGACCGCTCACATGGGACAACTGGCAAAGAGAAGTTGAATTTCATTACAATTACATCTTTTCTCTGTGATTCTTTCACTTCCGGGAATCTTTCTGCATGGGAAATGGTGGGGGGTAGGCTTATTACTTACCTGTTCCTGCGCTTGGTGTCAGGGTAATAAGTAAATGGGAGTAAGCATTGTTTTAATTGTAACATGGGGCAGGGAGCAGATCTTGGTGATGTAGCCGTAACCTTCTCTGCACGAATCTAAATGACTGGTTGGCTGAACTAGCCGTTCTAAATCGGTTAAGTGAAGGGTGAAACTTACAGTTTAGAAAAGATTTATAACTTTCTCACCCAGATTACCAGATAGTTAAGTTAAACAGCCTTTATAGGGGACAGCTTCCTCCAATAATTCATCAATAAATAGCCTATTTTTTTTTTTTTTTAATCGCATTATATTGCCCACAAACTTTATGACAGAGTGATGGCTATTCAAGTGTTAAAGGAGCATGTTCAAGTGTTAAAGGAGCGTGTTCAAGTGTTAAAGGAGTGTGTTCAAGTGTTAAAGTAGCTGGCTTTTGAACCCTTACTGCGGCAGACAGCACATACTTCTCTTGTGGTTCCCCGATACATGCCTCCATTGTGATCATAATAAATATTTTAGAAAGTCATCTATTTTTTTGTAACAGCTGTCAAGGTCATTGGGGGGGGGGGGGGGCGGGGGCTGCTTTTCTATATTCTTTCCCATGGGTTCAAAGCTTCTAAAATGTCTGGCAGGACATTTTGACATTCAACTTATGTTAGTCTATCTCATCTAATGGCCTTTCAGTGGCAAACTCTGCCGTGTGCTTAAAACCCCTGTCATTTTTATGAGACAATAAATATCCCCTAAAACTGAAACACTTTTTTTTTTTGGTGTCGAATTCACACATGCCACCCATTCTGATCGGCAGTGTAACCTTTTGTTTATTGAATGTCAAAAACCATAAATTATGTTGGACATTTTATCTTGTACATACATTTATGTTGCCTTATGTTTTGTAGATTCATTAGCAGCTCTATAATCAAAGCAGTATTCAGTGGTTCTTCATCTTTTATGTTAATGGTTCCCTGATTCAGAACCTCTCTGTTATATATATTTGCCTGAATGTATCCTAGTAAATATGGAATTAGAAAACTGTATCTCAATATTTTTTTTTGTTGAAGAAATGAATTAAAAATTAATGCTTGATATTCATTTGTTCACCTGCAACAGTGTAAGTATTTTTGAGCTTTTTTGGTTCATGTATTTTCTAGCTGAGCAAGAGTTACTTTCTCTTAGTAGTTCCAACCAATCACTATTTTGGAACACTCAGAGCAATCATACTCCTTACATTTCTTGTAACTCCTTACATTTCTTGTACTGTAGTAACATTTTTTTTTTAGACATTGTTTTAATCTAGATTTGTTTATGTATATCTCAGCTCCTGTAGTGTCTAGATGCCGTATGATAATTTTTTTCTTTGTTGATGTTATTGTTATATAAAATATAGAAGATAAGTGATGCCAATTTTGTAAATGTACTATCTGGTGCTATTTTTATGTACGTGTTTCTGTGCACTGTTGTAACCGCATCCAACTTTTTAAAGACAAATGATTGCATATAACATAATTAGGCTAAGTCCATGCGGAGTGATCTGAATGCCCTTGAGTGTGCTGTTGATCTCTGTTTACGCCAGGTGTTTGGATTTATACTCCTTGTGGTGACATAATAACCGAATGGCTTTAAGTAAGGTAGGGCCTGTGGCCATTGGCCTCTCATTCAGGCAGTTGAAGGTGGTCCATCTTGACTGATGAAGTGTTCCACTTTTTATAAAAAAAAATATGTACCCGTATGTCATGCAATATTAACGTAACCTGAATACTTCTCTTGTCGAGCTTCAGTATTCCAAGCTGATCTGAGCGCTAATGTCAAGAATCACAATTTTTTTTTAAAGTAGTCAGAATTTCACGGCTCTGTTGCAACAGAAATTTGGATTCTCAGATGACTCCCCAAGTTTTGAACTTTAACAAAAAATCAGAACTTTAGGATCCACTTGATGCCATCCCCCTCTCTCCCCCCAAATCTCTCCCCTTTTTCCAAAAATGAAAATTGCAGTAATTGTGTCTGATCTTTTTCTCTAATGGTGCATTCTTTGGAGTGAAAAATTGCTTCAGATAGTAGACTTTATTTTTCATATTTTACTATCTTTTTAGTTAATCAATGTAATTATTGTAATATAACCAAAAAATAATATAGTGCTTTATAGAATATGAAAAGTTGCAAAAAATTCTGCTTGTTTTCTTAATATATTTATATTAATAAAGTAATGCATGTAGCAGAAAACATTAGAATATCCACATATATTTTTATATGGAGTGGGCTGCACTGTAGTGCTTGAGAGCATTTTAATTACATTTTCAATACTTTTTGGTTCAGAGTGTCTCCAAGCAGTGTGCATGTGTTCTTTGTTTTCATCAAAGCTTGGCCCTGCTATGCTTAAACCTTTTGAGCTTATGGGTAGTTTTGCCACAAGATGATTTAAGTTGAAGCTGTCCAAGTTGGGTCACATCAGACAGCAGCCTCCCCCACTTGTTGTATTCTTGTGGTCACGTCAGACGCCAATCTCCCTGACTTGTATTCCTGGGAAGTATTTGTGTGTCAGTGGGGTGTCCAGTGTGTTATTGGGGTGTCCAATGTGTCAGTGGGGTGTCCAGTGTGTCAGTGGGGTGTCCAATGTGTCAGTGTGGTATCCCACATTATCCTATTTGGGCTGATATTAAACTTGAAAAAAAAAAAATACTGAAACATGGCTCACCCCATTCTACATTAGAAAAACTAATGTTAAGGTATCATCACTGATACATTTTTAAAAAAAAATTGAAGTTCCTTAATGTGACCTCCCATCTTAAATGTGACCTTCCTTCCTAAATGACCTCACATCCAAAATGTGACCTCCCACCCTTAATGTGACCTCCCACCCTAAATGTGACCTCCCATCCTAAATGTGACCTCCCACCCTTAATGTGACCTCCCACCCTTAATGTGACCTCCCATCCTAAATGACCTTCCATATACGTCATAGTGAAACCTCGTCCATTTTCAAAAAGTCCCTTAAAACTCATCTGTTTAGGTCCGCCTATGACCTGTGATGCACCCTCCTCGCCCTACCTCATTTTCTGTTTCGGGTTGATCCTGAAGTGTCAAAGTGTCCTCGTTTTATAGCCATTTTCATTGTTTCTATAGAATAGTAGTTACTATCCTAGTGTCTCATTTGTATTTACTTAGTTTACATGTTTTAATAATTGTAAAGCGCTTAGAGCTTTATGATAAGCGCTATATAAAAATGCCTAAATAAATAAATAAATAAATGTGGCCTCCCATCCTAAATGTGACCTATCTTTATTGTGACCTCCCATCTCTATTGTGACCTACCATCCAAAATGTGACCTCCCATCTTAAATGTGACCTCCCATAAAATAACAAATGAAAACGCTGACCTCATTGCACCAGATAACTCATCGCCCACACCTATTGACAAATAAATGAACCACTGATCTCCATTTACTGCCCTTTTGAAGCCGCCCTCCCTTGACAGACCGCAGCCATCTTTTTTCACAGGCTTTCATTTATTTTAATAACAGTCATGTGAAATGCTTGAGAGAAGTGTATGTGTCTGGAGATGTTATTTAACTGTAACTGTAGCTACTTAAATCTTAAGTAGTGCATGCTAGTTTGTATTTATGTGGATCACTGCTTCATGGCTTTGGTTAGACTATTTATTGGTTATTTATAGTTTATAGTTGTTAAGCCATAACTTATTAACAGTATGTATCTTGTAAAAGCATTCTTTTTATGATTAGCGGGCTCTACTGTTAATTCATTTGCACAGGGATATATAGATATATATATAGAGATATATAGATATATATATATATATATATATAGAAATATAAATTTATTTATATTTATATATGTGCCTGTGCTAATGAATACCCCTTGAATATATATATATGTATGTGTATGTATGTATATATATGTGTTTATGTATGTATATATATATATATATATATATATATATATATATATATATATATATATATATATATATAC
>CAXITT010000752.1:165501-183001 GCA_964033795.1 Lymnaea stagnalis | reverse complement strand
TTCTGACACCAAAATATTTTTCATGCATCTAATTTAAAAAAAAATCTTTGTGTCTAAAGTGAAATTGTTATTATTATATTAGTATTAGTATTTATTGTTAAACAAGAACTCATAAAGCTAACTACATCACCGTTGTTCAGAGTCATTGAAGTTCTAAAAGTTGGATAAATAATAAATGAGATTGGCCAACTTCAAAATTGCCAGAAATGGAATTTGAAAAATCAATCATTATTGCTTTCTTGAGTTGTGCTCACTTTTAAAGTTATTTAAATGTAAAAAAATGCAAAAAAAAGGGAACATAGCATAGAAACTTGGAACAAGAGAAAGACAACCAAAAATATTTTAAAATGTATATATTTTAAATAAATGAAAACAACAAGAACCACCACCACCTTAAACAGCTAAGCAGTCTGTACAAGTGAGAACAAAAACAAAACAATATTTAATTTATAATCACATTTTAAATTTAAAAATAATCTATATACATTCTTGTACTAACTATTTCCTCTCGTACGTTTTTCCATCACCCTTCTTTCTTTTCATTTAAATTAAAAACCAACTCATTAGCACTCTCTGATTGTTCATATGTCTATATGCATTTCTCTCTCTTACTTTTTCATGACCTTTTTTTTTCTTCTAGTCCATGCATAGACATATAAATATACTTCTCACATCATGGTGAAAAAAATAATTGACAGTAGTATTAATTACAGGAGTATAACAAAAGACACATATTTTCATGCAGAAATAAACAAGGTAACTGTAATCTATATGTGCTCAAATTAGATTCATATAAAAATGAAACTGTTAATAAAAATATGCTTCATTAGAATATATAGGCCTACTATATTGACTTGATATTTTATATTATTTGGAGCATTAGTATCAGTGCTGAACAACTCATTGATGTTTTTTTGTTTTTTTCTTAATAATAAGTAGCAGGTAAGCTTCCAAATTTCTAAATTTCAGTGTCTTAAAAGAAATTGTAAGCGTCATTATAATGCTGATACATTATGTAATTTAAATATAATTTGTCAAAAATTTAAGTTAATTTAAATTATTTCTGAAAAATAAATTTTAAAACTAATATTATTAGGCCGAAACATTTCAGTTATAAATACAAGCTAGAAACAGCTGGAAGCCTGATACAGAGTTATTACCTTTTATAATTTCTGTTATCCTTAAAACATATTGTATTATAACTAGCTATTCAATACTTATTTTTCAGCTGCAATAATTAGAAGGTCTTTAGAGGTTATCATTGTTGATTTTTCAAATGAATACTACCATCTATTTATTAAGTCATGTGGAATTTATTTTCCATTTTAGGCCTACTCATAACTTTGATAGATTACATATATTGGATCATTCTTTCATAAACATTATTCTTAAAATTTGGATCCACCAGTTGCTGATCAAACTTAAGCAAGGAAAGAAAAAAGAACAATATCTATACAAGTGTTATTTAAAACAAAGAAAACATAGTCTGGGGTAAACATACTCTTAAACACCATGCTGGCATGTCTCTAGCATGGGATAACTTTACCTTTATAAATCTCAAGTTAAGCAATCTCCATTTTCTTTGAAAACCTCTAAAACATATTATATGACCACTCTTTATTAGAGCTAATTAGAAGCTGTCAAGTGAGATCAATTTTTCATTAGATGATCATTGATATTATGCATCATGTTTAGTGTAAAGCAAACTTAAAAAGATTTATACTACACATTTTGTATGATGCGACAGTGTGATATTATTCCACTGTCAATCTTCTGAAAAGCATTTGTTCTATATTATTTCTTTTGAAACAAGAGAATCAAATGTAACTTCAAAGGTTAGATATGAACATTGGATGCTATGTTCTGTTTTGAATAGCAAGTAAATTGAAGATGTTATAAATATTGAACACAGAACTTGTGCTCATAATGTGCTAACTTGGAGTATGCAAATGCTTCTTTTAATAGCTGCTGGGCACTTGTGGTGTCACTGATGAAACAGTAGAATCAAATGGGAAAACACTTAAGTGCAATGAATTATAGGGCCTGATAAATTGTATGAATATTAATACATGTAAAACCTTCAAACATAATCGCTTTAAAAAAATGATTAGTGAAAATTGCAGAAATTTTATTGTGAGATTGCTAGGTATTTAAAAATAAAAATAATGAGTAGGCTAAAAAGAATTTTGTATCATTAAATTTCGACTAATCATTGTTATAACAAAAAAATGGTAAAGGACATTGTAGCTTTTAAAATTATTTACAAAAAAATACACCAAAAAAACAATCAAAATTCTTATTCTTTTTATTTAAATGTATGTTTTAGTGAAACAAAAACTTTTCCCTTCCTTCTACTGTTATATTTAGTGTACAGATGGTATTTATTATTGACATAAAGTAATTCTTAATAAGCCATTCTAGCAATGAAGTCTATCAAGGATCATTCTAAAATGTTCTCACATTGCTTATGACAACTTATTTACTTATTTAGAGTATTAGTTTTGAATAGCATTTATATTAAAATATGGAACAATCACATTTGATCAAAATTAATAAATTCTTTTTAGCTTATCTTGTGTATGGGCAGTGTGATCTGAGATATTTATAAGTTAAACAAAAGTTTATTATAAGTGACATTTCTTTAAATTTTACATTCTGAGAAGGTATTTAAAATTTGATATCTTCTCTTTCATTCCTTTCTACTTTTTTAATGCATGAAATGATTTTTAATAGTTTCAATCAATATGGAAACCATCTACAGAATACACGTTTTTAATAATTGTTTTTTAATGTCAGATATCTAAAAGCTAAATCAATATTCTTATACATAAAATTTCTTTTCCACTAAAGACAATTTCAATCTAACAATTTTGTTTAGAGCAACGTTATTAAAGATAAACAATTTTTATATGGACAAAATTTTTACTTTTTATAAAGTTACGTTAATAAGTCTATTGACTTTCAATCTTATGGACTGTAACATAGCAGGTGGCATGCATAATATTTGGAATTAAAAAATGAATTAAACAAATTAGCAACACTGCATTTTTAAAATTAAAAAAATATCCCAAACAAAGGCTTCAAGATTAAAGATTATGTTTTAGACTTGTTTTTAATAATTTTAAATCATTTGTACATTAATTATATCTGTGTATTGAATCTAGAATCATGGGCAACATCTTGAAAGTAGATGTTAAGCACACAATAGTATATAATTTATATCTATATATTTTCTTTGGTGATCATTCCTTCTCTTTCTCTCGCTCTCTCTTTCTGTCTATCTCCCTGTTTCTCTCTTTTTCTCTTATTTTATCTCTGATTCAAGCAAGGCATTTTTCTTTATACAAAAGGAAAACTAACCCTAAAATATATTACAATTTGAAACCTACATTGTGATTATTTCAATTTATTTTAACTGCATACCTACTCCAAACATTTGACTTCAAATATTTGAATATACAAATATCTATTCAAAACATCATGCAAATATATAACATTAACATTGAGATACATTAACGCAAAAAAAAAGAAGTATTTATTTAAACTACATTTGTGCATACATATTATCAATATAATATATATTTCTTCATATAATTTTTGTTGTTGTTGTTAGAATGTAATATATTTATGCATGTAAGGTTTATATTACAATCCATGTACACTTTGAAACATGCTAACAACAAAATTAATAATCGTGTGTTTTTTTAAAACAAATTATCACCAACAGAATGAACAATTTTATTTAACATTAATAGAAATGCTATCTGGTTAAAAATTCTGATTATAAACTGGAAGTTGCTTTTTAAAAATGTTTCATTCAAATTTAATTAACCTGGTGGTATCTGAAATTGTCACTTTTAAACAGAAAAATTCAAAACTACTGACACTGAAACTATACTGAAATAAATGGTATAAAATTGCATTAATACCAGAGAAAACTGTCTACAACTAACTTGTGTTATTTTGTTTATACATGTATATATATATATATATATATATATATATATAAATACATCGAGCCTTTGGGGATGAAGCGTGATTTTCAAATAAACTTTATTATTATTAATATTATATATATATATATAAAATGTACAGCTCATTGATATCGCAATAATAACTTGATCTACTTGTATAGCCCAATTAAGTTCAAATAGGTCATTATCATTTATGTAATAATTTGTCAAACATTATTTTTTAAAAACATAAAATATTGTTTATTGTAATATTTAAAAATTGAATATAAAAACAAGAAATTATGATCATTGAACCATGTCAAGATATTTTTCGGCTGTTTATTTTAGGGGTGGATGTGGGGAGGGGGATTTGAACAACTAACTAAAGGAATATGAAATTTTTCAATGCTTCACTCAGAACAAGAAATTTCCAAATTTAATTAAGTTTGCAGACCCCACAGTCTTCTTGTGAAGGAAGCTAATAGGTTTTATGTTTAAGGTAGATTTTAAATTCTTGGCTTTGAAGTAAGATCAAGAGTGCTAGGAGAAAGCTTAAAAGCTTTGCTTGATTTGAATAAATATTTCTTTGAAAATCATTTAATGACCAACTTAAACTGCCTCATAAAATACAAATATATGCACCATTTTGTACTTTTGATAATCAGGCCTCTTTTCATTGATTATAACGTGGAAGGAGTGGGGTGTAAAAAATAATAAAAATATGCCCCAAATATGGATCAAGATTGATTGGCTTTCTTTCTTTCCTCTATTCAAAAACAATAACCTAATTTCATGCAAAACTCTTATTGCTTGTAAACAAAATACTGTATTCCTTTAATTCCTAAATTTATATAAAATTATTGGTATCATATTTAATGGCATAAAATACATGGGTTGGAAGGGATTATCAACCATCTCCACAGCATTCACAAAAAGTAAAATGAAATAAAAAATTAAAGAAACTGTAATATGTTAACCCATCTGGACTATTTTTAAATAATTATAGTCAGTTTTCTCTGATGAATAAATAAACTAAAGCATTGTAAAGATAAAATCAAACCAAATTCAGTTCATGAAAGAAACAATAAAATAACAAAAAAGATGATCAGTGGTTGTATAGGGATATTACATATGAGCATAAAATATCAGTGCATGACAGAAGGTAATAAACTCAGCTAGTAAAGTATGAAAGATTCAGAGAAATTTTACAAAAAATTTAAAATGTATATAGGGAAACAAAACCCATCAGCTACATTATCATAAAAATATATACATATGAGAAACAAAGCCTTATGTTTATCTAAGGGAAATATACTTTTAAAAAATGTTTAAAATAGGTCATAGGTCATTTGAGGGTCACATAAGGATACAAAAAATTATTCAATTGCTTAAATAAGATAGATAAACCATACATATATATATATATATATATATATATATATATATATATATATATATATATATATATATATATATAAACATATATATAAAAGAGAAATAATTTTCGGAGACAAAAATTAATTTGAATCATTGTTAAAATATAATGAACCGAGGTAGAAGATAAACTGGCCACTGTGTAAATTTTTTGTTATTAAATTTTAATTTATGAAATTAGCATTCCGTGGCAGACTTAGTTAAGAAACAGATTTCATTTTAATATGTACTTTTTGTTGTTGTTGTTTCTTTTTTTGAAGCATTAATCTCAAGAACATGATTCTCCCCGCCCAAACCAAAGGACCAATGCGCTTTTTATAAATGTAACCATCACACAATCTATCTGAGAATTTCATTTTTCTTTATCAAGCGTTGTGCCTAGGAATTATAGTTATAGTTGCTGAAATGTTGGCTTATTAACGTAATTTATTAATTTATATTTATTTAATGCCTTGATAAAGAATTTAAAAAAAACAACAACTCAAAAACGATGAGTGATTTAAAAAAAATACACAAAATATACTAAATGGAAGTAGCATCATTCACCCTCTAAGACCCGTGAACAATGAGGCATTGATATAATTGTTTCGTTAATCAACAAGCATTTTTTTTTTTTAATTTAACAAGCAAGCAATCAAAATTCAGGTCTCTGCTGAAGCTAAAGTCTAAAGTAAGGAAGCAAATCCATTGCGCATTGGCATTGGGGCAGACAGCACGTTTTAACACTAAAGAACAAACTTTAACCTTACTCAATAACATCAAATAGAAGTACCATTATTTTTGTGTGACTAGATGCGGAAAGAATAAATCTAATCAGCAACTTGTGTTAAAAAGAAGATGAGAAAAAAACAAAAAAAAAACATGTGCATTTTAACAATACATTTCAATACATATCATAGACATAAACTAGAAATATTAAATAGAAGCCCGTTTCTTTCCTAGATTCTGCCACTGCATGAACGAGGCACTATCATCGGTACAACTATGGCTGTCTTCTTTCGTGGAAGTGGCTTGCATTGGCAGTAAATGAGAGATCTTCCCCGGCGCCCGAGTCACCGAGTACCGGGGCTTCCCCTTCGATCTGAGGTTGTAGCAGGAACACGAACAAACCGAAATAAGGTCATTATACTCCGGGGTCTCCTGGGCGCCCGAGACGACGCTCCCGTTCGCCGTTATGACGTCCCCGTCCAACCTCACGGCGCCCCTTGCGGCGGCGGCTGCCTCCATCTCCTCCCTCTTTTCGTCCACAGTGTTCATAGTGAGGAATCGAAGGATCAGTAGGTTCATGGCTGCAGAGATCACAGTCAGGCCGAATAGTATAAATATGAGGCAGAATGTCACGTACTGCGGCTGCTTTCCGAGCATGTCGTCCTTCTGCAACGCCACGAAATCGCCGAAGCCGATCGTGGTGAGGGTGATGAAGCAGTAGTAGAAGGAGTCTATGTACGGCCAGTCCTCGAAGTAGGAGAATATGGCCGCCCCCGACGTGAGGACGATGGTGGACAGGTTCATGGCGATGAAGATGAGGTGGGTCTGCGACACCTCCGTGTTCTTCATCCTGAAGCACTTCCGGATGTGCTTGACCAGGAAGGTGACGAACGTGTTGAGGCGCTCGCCCACGCTCTGGAACATGACGATGCAGAGCGGTATGCCGGACAGAGCGTAGAACATGCAAAAGATCTTCCCACCAACGGTCTGCGGCGTGCTGTGCCCGTAACCTGGTGAGAAGATACATCTTTTTTTTAGAAGTGAATTTTTTTTTCTGATTATTGACTATCATCTGACATTATTTATACACTGTGGTAACGCGTAGTTTCAAATAAACCAAATAAAAAAAAAAAAAAAAAAAAAAAAAAAAAAAAAAAACATTTCCGGTTTCAACCAACTTCCGGCATAAATTTTAGAAAATTAAGTACAAACCCTTAAGTACGAAATTTAAAAGTTATCATTTTTTTAATAGAAAAAATGTGTTATCTAACCAAATTTATACAAATCAAATACATAACTAGGATACTGTATTGATTTATTTTTTATTTTTTTTTAGCAAAAGGGCATACTGTAAATACAACACCACGAAATCCGTTTATTGATGAAGTTTGAGTGAACGAGCGACACACGAATCTTTTTCTTGCAGCAAAATAAAGATAGGAAAAAAATAACCCGTTAAAAAGAGTCTTGCCCGGGGCGTACCCCCCAACCCCCACCATCTCCTCCCCTTTCCCTTTACGCCCCTTCCTCCACTCTCTCTTTCTCTCTCTCCCCCTTCCCCTCTCTCTCTCTCTCTGTCTCTCTCTCTCTCTCTCTGTCTCTCTCTCTGTCTCTATCTCTCTCTCTCTCTCTCTCTCTCTCTGTCTCTCTGTCTCTCTCTCTCTCTCTCTCTCTCTCTCTCTCTCTCTCTCTCTCTCTCTCTCTCTCTCTCTCTCTCTCTCTCTCTCTCTCTCTCTCTCTCTCTCTCTCTCTCTCTGTCTCTCTGTCTCTCTCTCTCTCTGTCTCTCTCTCTCTCTCTCTCTCTCTCTCTCACACACACTGGCCTGCCAATCATGAGTCATCAACATCGAATAAGGGTGTCGCAATGGCTCGTCGCCAACCCTTGCCTCACCGTATCTAAAGATACCGACCAATATGTAGTCAATTCTGGGGCCAATGATGAGCCCTACTTAACAGGTCGCAGAGCATCATCACATCAATTGTCATAGGCGTGTCTGTAGACATTTGCTGATTTTTGAATAGGAAATTTGAGGGAGGATGATCGAGTTTTAAAAAAAAAAAAATTCTTTTAAAGATAGGATACATATATGTATATGTATTATTTGTGTAAATTTTATGCATACATATGTGATTGTTTTTTGTTGTACCGAAGAAGGCATTTGCCGAAACGTTTGCATTTGTATTCTGTGTGACCGTAATTCAAACGTAACATTTTATGTTTTATTTACACACTATTGTTTGTGCTGTGTCCAAAAATGAATCTGCATTTAACTTCCCTGGTTCCGCGAGGCATGTTGGCACGGTCTCACTTCCCGGACTCCGTGAGGCAGGTTGGAGAGGTCTCATTTCCCGGATTCCGTGAGGCAGAACGGCAAAGTCTCACTTCCCGGATTCCTTGAGGCAGGTTTGCAAAGTCTCACTTCCCGGATTCCGTGAGGCAGTTTGGAAAGGTCTCCCTTCCTGGATTCCGTGAGGCAGGTTGACAAGGTATCACTTCCCTAATTCCGTGAGGCAAATTGACAAGGTCTCACAATCTCGTCTGTGACTTTCCGATGTCTTACTTAACACTAATTTAAAAAAAAAAAATCCCCCTTCCCGACCTTCTCTCACCCCACCACTACACAACAGTAGGCCTACGCGCATGTAACGGCATAGCTTTAAACTCATTTGACTACTAAAAAAAAAAGCACACTAGAGGCATAAGCACCAATGCGGCCAACCCACACACAACTCGCACATTTATCACCAACACCCATTTTGATCGCCCAAAAGATGAGATCCCCGTTGTGTCCGGAAAGTTTAAGGGCATGACTGCCCTCGGGTGGACGGGACCAAATTAGCCGAAGACATCCTATTACCTGCCAGTATTACACAACTGTGACGAAACCCATTGCGTAACCGCTTATAGGGGGACTTGACCTTTATCGTCTTATTTTTAAATGAACTTTTTGGTTTAGGTGATAAATATACCCCCCCCCCCCCCCTTTTTTTCAATCTCTTTGACTTCAGATTCAATATACGTATATATAGTAAAAAAATAATATGTATCAAGATACTGGGTTAAAGACTTAGACGTATTTCGAAGATGTAAATTGTTTGTTTTTAAAAAAAAAGCTATTCCAAATGTTTGTAAGTACATCATAGTGTGTGTGTGTGTGTGTGTGACGAGACACAATTTCCACTTTCAGATTCATTGGCGTGTGTCTGATCTTCTAAAGGAGACAAGTGTTGCCCCTTGTTTTGCGCGTGACTGACCATCGGTCCATAAGTAGATGATGAGTTGGTCAGGGAGAGAGAGAGAGAGAGAGAGAGAGAGTCCATCTTTCATCAGTGTAGGACATTTACTATTGGATGAGATCGTCCACCCCCACCCCCCTCCCACTTTTTTTTTCTCCGAAATTCACCTTCCTAGACATTCTCCTTCCGGGCCATCTCATATCCCATCAGATTACCTTTAATCCAAACCAACATTTTTCCTATAGCCTTAATTTCTATTGGTTTCCTTATTTCTGGATATGGAAAAATCTATAGATCAATGCCAAAATAACACTACAAAAACAAACAAGAAGAAAAAAAAAACAGCATAGAACTTCTAGAAAAGGATTTCCCCGCAACACCCCCCCCCTTTTTTTTTTGAGGGGGGTGGGGGGAAGGGTATGTGATGACCAAAGCCCTACTCCGTTAACATCATGATGACCAAAGCCCTACTCCGTTAACACCATGATGACCAAAGCCCTACTCCGTTAATATCATGATGACCAAAGCCCTACTCCGTTAACACCATGATGACCAAAGCCCTACTCCGTTAACACCATGATGACCAAAGCCCTACTCCGTTAACACCATGATGACCAAAGCCCTACTCCGTTAACACCATGATGACCAAAGCCCTACTCCGTTAACATCATGATGACCAAAGCCCTACTCCGTTAACACCATGGATATGTGCGCCGCATTCTTTTATTTTTTACTCTCTTTTAACCGGACAACAACTAGGGTTTTCCTTTCTTTTTTGTTTGCCGTTCTTTCCTCTCCTTTCTTTCTCATTTTCTTCAGTGACTTGTCTGTAACAGTTCAATGTCTCCCACGACCCTTTGAAATCTACGTGGGTGATTGGATACACATCTTGAATTCAGGTCCGCAGCGTGCCACCAAACGGGCGTGCGAACTTAAGTCACACACGTGCAAATGAAAATTGATTACATTCCTTTACTGTTTTTTTTTTTTTTAAATTTTTAAATATCAGCAAGAAATGATTATTTACAGCAAAATAGAGCATAGTATTACAGTAACTATTTGTTAAACGTCATTGCTTTTTTTTTGGTTTTATTTCGTTTTTTCGTGCAGTGCAGTTTCACGACTTTCGCCTCAGAATAAATCTTTTCAAAACTAAACGAGTGAGAAGTTACAAGTTTTGACTGACTATTTGAAACATTTTATAATAATTTCGGAATCTAACTCAAAAAGTTTATAAACATCGGCATAATATATTATAGAATTGTCTATCTTAAGGAGCAGTCCCCTGAGAAAGAAATATCCTTAAACAATACTTTCTGTTATACTATTTTATTTGTACTATCCCGCCAGGCCCCAACAAATATTTTATGATTTGTAACTTGTGAAAGATTGAACAAAGAAGAAAAAAATGCCAGCTCCTAAAGAAAAAACAAAACAAAATGGAAGCCCTGAATCCAATAATATGATGCATGATCATAAGTTTGGAGATTAAAACCTTCCATGGGGCGAATATTCCCCAAAGCGTCGAAGAGAAGGAAATGTTGCACAAGATGAGAGGCGCAGCTAGAGTGTTTGGCGCCCGGAGACAAGATTCGCACCCGGGGACAAGATTCATCTTAAAGCGCCCCCTTTTTCCTTTTTTCAACTCTCAAACCCATTATTGTAATCTATAAAATAACATCAAAGCACATTTTGGCGCCCCTAACTTGCTGGCGCCCGGGGACATCTGCCTCTAACAGCACACATGTCCAGTATCAGTCCCTCTAACAGCACACATGTCCAGTATCAGTTCCTCTAACAGCACACATGTCCAGTATCAGTCCCTCTAACAGCACACATGTCCAGTATCAGTCCCTCTAACTGCACACATGCCAGTATCAGTCCCTCTAATAGCACACATGCCAGTATCAGTCCCTCTAACAGCACATATGCCCAATATCAGTCCCTCTTAACAGCACACATGCCAGTATCAGTCCCTCTAACATCAGTCAACTTAGGGAAATGTTTGTTAACTGATACCGATGGTCACCGTGATTGTCCGTGACAATCGAGACGCCACTTCCACTTCCAGATCAGTTTTTTGTGTATCTGATCGTATCAAGGAGACGAAGGCTGTCCGTGTTTTGCGCGTGTATGACCCATCGCTCCGTAAATAGATGATGAGCTGGACAGGGAGAGAGTGTCCATATTACATCTTACTATTATAATATGAGACCGCCCCTCTCTCTCTCTCTGAATTTCACAGTCCAGGACATTTACGATTGGATGAGATCGTGCCTCTCTCCGAAGTTCATCTTCCTGCGAAACGTTCCTCTTCCCCGGCTGTGTCAGCAAGCCACCCTTTAAACTAAGCCAGTGTCTCTTCACCTATATTAAAACTTTTATTAGACCTCACGTGATCGTCCATTTATTTGTTGGTCACCCATTAATTTGTCCGATTCTTCTTATATCTAATGCAGTGCTTCTTAACCTTTCTGGAGTTACCGAACCCCACCAGTTTCATATGCGCATTTACCGAACTCTTCTTAATAAGAAAAAATAAAATACGATTTTTTTTCTGATTTTTTTTTTTTTTTTGGACCTCCGCCGAACCCCTGAGACTGACTCGCCGAACCCCTGGGGTTCGATTGAACCCAGGTTAAGAACCGCTGATCTAATGTGTCTCAATGTTCCATGCAACACGACGCGATGACAGTCAGAGCACACTAGAATACAAGCGAGAAATCCGAATCTTTCGAATTTTACTTTTCCCCCTTATGGCATATATATATATATATATATATATATATATATGCCATTAATTTATGATAATGAGATTATCTTATCGTACAGTCAATTCAACGTTCTATGCCACCAACTAAGCCAGTGGTTCCCAAACTTCCTAATGCCGTGACTCTTTAACCCTTTAATACAATTCCTGATGTTGTGGTGACCACCAACCATACAATTATTTTCGTTGCTACTTCTTAAATATGTTTTTCCGGATGGCCTAAGGCGACCCCTGTGCAAGGGTCGTTCAACCTCCAAAGGGGTCGCAACCCACAGGTTGAGAACCCCTGAACTAAGCGATTCTGAACGTGAGAACCACTTTATGCCAGAAACCGGACTCTTAAGGAGAAGAAATATATCTAATGTGTTCCTTGTGTACCAGCAAGCAGAGTGCGAGCCTGTTCCATTTCCGGTTTCGTTGTTTTTTTAAAGACGTCGCGCATGGGCAATGCCCACTTTTCTTAATGGCGTCCATTGCCGAAAGTTACAACTTGTCACGCGATGCCTTGCTCAGGGTTGTTGAGACGGACTCGCGGAATCGAAAGCAGTTCTTATCGGATCCAGCTGAATTTTTTAAAAAATGCAGTTTTGAAAAAACGCAAACTTTTACCGTCCGATTAAAAAAAAAAATGGCAAGTAGTCCTTGGTAAATGCACCTGGCAAGTAACCCCTGGCAAGTACTCTTAGCAAGTAATTCCTGGTAAGTACCCTTAGCCAGTACCCCTGGCAAGTACTCTTAGCAAGTACCCCTGACAGGTACTCTTAGCAAGTACCCCTGGCAAGTACTCTTAGCAAGTACCCCTGACAGGTACTCTTAGCAAGTACCCCTGGAAAGTACCCTTAGCCAGTACCCCTGGCAAGTACCCTTAGCCAGTACCCCTGGCAAGTACTCTCAGCCAGTACCCCTGACAGGTACTCTTAGCAAGTACCCCTGGCAAGTACCCTTAGCCAGTACCCCTGGCAAGCATGTCGTCTGCAACGAAATGCCCGTGATGTCTATCAGCACAAGCCCCTGGGGGGGGGGGGGGGCTGACTGGGGGGCGCGGGAGTCGTTTGTTTTTCCTGGCTTTTGTTTGCGGCCGCGCGCCCAACAAACACGAACGCGAGCGCCCCTTCTATGTTCGGGGCGCCAGTGGGGGAGGGGACGCCATTGACCCAGATGGGGGCGGGGGGTGGCTGACGGGGGGGCGCGGGAGTCGTTTGTTTTTCCTGGCTTTTGTTTGCGGCCGCGCGCCCAACAAACACGAACGCGAGCGCCCCTTCTATGTTCGGGGCGCCAGTGGGGGAGAGGACGCCATTGACACAGAATAACAAACAAGGGCCACGGCGGAATGAAGCAACAATTGGGGGCCATGAGCGTCCAGGAGTCGAGACATTGGGTTGCAGAGTAACGTTTAGCGTTGCAGTGTGTTCCCGGGCATAGCGAAACCGGACGGAAGCTTGCCCTGAGATGAACGATGCTGGAGTTACGGCAACAGGATGTCAGAGTTATGCTTGAAGCATGTCAGAGTTACGCCAGCCGGATGCCAGAGTTATGCCTGCAGGGTGCCAGAGTTATGCTTGCAGGATATCTAAAGTATGCTTGCAGGGTGTCGGAGGGCTAGCAGGATGTCAAAGTTATGGTGGCAGGATGCCAGAGTTATGGTGGCAGGATGCCAGAGTTATGGTGGCAGGATGTCAGAGTTATGCTCGGAGGATGTCAGAGTTACGCTTGCAGGATGTCAGAGTCATGCTCGCAGAATGTCAGAGTTACGCTCGCAGGATGTCAAAGTTACGCTTGCGGGATGTCAGAGTTATGCTCACAGAATGTCAGAGTTTTGCTCGCAGGATGTCAGAGTAACAGTAACAGGATGTCAGAGGGAATGTAACAAGATCTCAGTGTTATAGTAACAGAAAGTAACAAGATCTCAGTGTTATAGTAACAGATCATCAAAGCATGTCCATTTGTACACTAAGACAAAACCAATCACTCAGTAAAAGAATCGTTGTGATTATTTGTCCAATGAGTGCGTGTTTTTTTTGTTGTTGTTTTTTTTTTGGAGGTGTGAATTAATTGTGCAGCTGCCGCTTTGCGCTTTGTTTTTTGGTGACGCATTTGGGTGCGAGAGGTCACGTTGTTGGTCGGCATGTGTGTTTCGGTGGTTGGTGAGCTGCAGAGAGCTAGTGGAAGGAAGAAGGCACGCTGTTGTTGAATAAAGAATCATATGTCATAGTGATCTCGGATGTGTTTACCAATTATCCCCTAGACTAACGAAGCTATTGAACGGCTCACGCAATGCGCGGTTCGCAACAACCGTTAATTTCCGTGCTTCATCTTACACATGAACTAGTCATGAATATCGTGGACCATTACAGAAGTGAATTGTTTAATNTATATATATATATATATATATATATATATATATATATATATATATATATATAGTTTGAGTGGCGAAAGTTGCGGTTCAGTGTACCGAAAAGAAGGGGATTTTAAGGGAAAAAAATAATATTTGCTAATTTCTTTCTATAAGCTACTACTTAGTTTTATCAGGAACTTTGAACACTTTGTCTGATTTCTGGACAACACTTTAATTATTCGGACCCCGTTGAATAGAATCATGGGGAGGACAATCCCGTGAGCGGACCATAATGACTAAATTATCATATACAGGAGAGCGACATCTCATTTATCCTTATTCTAAGAAATTGAAAACGTTCATAGCTCTGGCCACCATCTCTAGGGTGAATTTCGGCGCCGCCCGTGTTGTATTGTCTAAATAGAGTTGGCAGCCTTTGGTAAGAGGTGGCCGGACGACTAAAACAAAAATATTTAAAAAATGCGTTGCCGTTACTTCACTAGCCAGCGTGTTAGAAATTGGGTAAGGACCACCATAATAATTTTGATTAAAAAAAAATTTGAAATTGCAAAGTTCCCGCTGGTATCAAAATCTAAATTTCCCGATCTCGTCGGGGCGGACGCGCTCGACCAAACCCTTTCAGTTTATTACGGACAATCGGCGTGGCAAACGAGACACTTCTTCTCGACCCTAGACACGCCCACCTGAGGAGCCGTCCATTCGACCGTCAACCGGGGGTGGGGGGTGGGTGGGGGGAACTAAATAAGGGGCGCCATTAGAGCACTGACCAGGGCCCTGAATGCGCGGGAACGGCGATGCCAGGGCTCGACCGCTGGTAGAGAAATCCCGATGACTGCTGACAGGGTGGGTTCCAGGAAAAGAAAGGGACTTAGTACAGGGTGGGTTCCAGGAAAAGAAAGGGACTTAGTTCAGCATATTTCCCGGATTCAATCGGTAGGTTAGATCAATGCGTAGGGATTTTTTGTAAACGAGTTTCCAAATCGATGCAAGAAGTCGGCGGAGCTTTCAGTCCGGTTCTCATTCCTTTATTTTGGTGTGTGTGTGGTTTGGCCCCGCTGTGGGAGTGGGGGAGGGGGTGAGGACCTAACCTAAGTTAGAGGAAGCATTTAATCGCATAATCATGTTAGTCGCAGAGTCAAGAGAGTGGTAGCCCCTAGGTTGAGTTCATTGTTTGTGGAATCATTACGCGTGGCGGCTTTGCGTGGAATCAAGGCGTGGAGTCAAGGCATGGAGTCAAGGCATGGAGTCAAGGCGTGGAGTCAAGGCATGGAGTCAAGGCATGGAGTCAAGGCGTGGAGTCAAGGCGTGGAGTCAAGGCATGGAGTCAAGGCGTGGAGTCAAGGCGTGGTGGCTTTGCGTGGAGTCAAGGTGTGGAGTGTAGGCGTGGGGGCGTTGCGTGGAGTGAAGGCGTGGAGTCAAGGCATGGAGTCAAGGCGTGGAGTCAAGGCGTGGAGTAAAGGCGTGGAGTCAAGGCGTGGCGGCTTTGCGTGGAGTCAATGCGTGGTGTCAAGGCGTGGAGTCGTTGTTGGTGAAGTCCTAGTGCGGAGTCACTGTGTGGAGGTTCATTCCGTGGAGTCAGTGCATGGAATCACTGCATCGAAGCAGTGCGTGGAGTTAGTGCGCGGAGTCAGTGCATGGAGTCACATCGTGGGGTCAGTGCCTGGATGGTCAATGCGTTGATACCTGTTAAAAATATAACTCGGACAGTGCAGAATAAGATTTCAAGCCTCTTCAAGTTGGACTCCAGACAAACATGTTGTCTAGCGTTTGGACCCCCCCATCCCCTCAAAAAAAAAAGTTAAAAAAACACACCTTTCTGTGCTTACAATGCACTATACGTGTATTATACGTGTATTCGACGTTTATTCTACGGATATTCTACATGTATGAAATGTGTACTAGCTGAGGCAACGCGGCCACGTTGTGCGTGTAAAATACGTGTAGTCTAAGTAACGGTATACTCTTCATGTTTTCCACCTGTTTTCTACGTGTATTCGAGGATTACTCTTCGTGTATTCTACGTGCACTCTAGGTGCATTCTACCTGTACTCTAGGTGCATTCTACCTGCACTCCAGGTGCATTCTACCTGTATATAAAGGAACACTCCCAACCCCTACCGTATCACCTTAAGCTCTCGCACGAATCCTTCCTTTATCTCCGTCGTCTCCACAGTTTGAGGACCGAATCTCAAACCAACGGATGACCTCCCCCAAACCCACGTACATTTTGTAATTGAACCATTTAAACACTACGCAGGGACATGATCTCAGAGATCAAAGAAAAAAAAAAAAAAAAAAACCTCCACTTCCAGGCACAAAAAAAAAAACCAAAAAAAAAAAAACTTCACTTGCGGTCTGAAAAAAAAAATCTAATCCCTAGAATTTTCATCTGGCTTTACTTTACATCCCTGGTTGGTACTCGCACTTAATCCAAGACCTCCAGCCTCAGACGTGCGACGACCGGCGACGGCCCAGTTATCGAGGCCCGTGCTGGATTCAATAACCACTGGCTGTGAATGTGACCGCGCTATGAATGGGGGGTGTGATTGCATTCCGTCAAGTCAGTTTCAGAACACGGTAGGCGTTATGAATATCCGAAGGAGGTTTGTGGGAGATGGGAATGAAGTGTTGGGTTTGGGTAGAGTGCAGGGTGCGGTTAGGTGAAAAAACAAAAGAAAATACTACGAACAAAACGCAATTGTGATATTTTTTTGTTGTTGTTAAATCTCATTTACCGAAGTTGTTGGTAATTTTATGTCATGAAATCAGTATCCTCACATTTCCTTCATCTTCCCCTTGAAAAACAGGGAAAAAAAAACATTTTTTTTGTTGTTGTTTGTTTGGTGTTGGGACTGAATATGTATGTCATCAGCAACAGGTCTATGCGCCAAGTTTCAGCCCGATAGGTTGGCGGGAAGTGGGCCAATTAGTCATTCGGAGATTTTGCCAGTCAACGAAGTTAATGTAAAGGATTAAAAAAATGATCCAATTTTCTTTCATTATACTTCGTTCTCTGACTTATATTTCTCCCCCCCCCCC
>CAXITT010000752.1:83528-110462 GCA_964033795.1 Lymnaea stagnalis | reverse complement strand
CCCCCACCCCCCCCCCCCGCACACTTTTTTTTCCCCCCACGCCCCTGAACTATATCAATATTCTCATGTCCCCCGCTCCCACCGCGCAACAATTTTTGTTGTTTTTTGTTGTTTTTTGTTTACACCACCCATTTGTTTACCATTTACCTAAAACCAAAAGAAAATATTACGCACCAAACGCACTTGCGGTAATATTTTTTAAGGATCTCATTTAGCGCATCTACCGGGAATTTTTGATTTGCGCGCTTCAGAGTTCACGCTTACTGCATCTCTTCTTTCGTGCACAGAGAAATATGTTGAATTGATTTATGGTTTAAAATGATTGAATTATTTATCTATCCATCTTTAACACTGGTTTTTTTGTTGTTTTTTTCTCTTCTTCTTTTCTTTCAGCTTTTCAAAAGTGGCGGTTGCACAACTTGTTAAAAATTGTATGAAGGGATTTGATCGTCTCAACAATATTGTAATGTCAAATGTGGGTGTGGGGGGGGGGGGGAAGGGGTAATAGCTCTACAAACGTTTATTTCTACCTCAAAGAGAAGAACAAAAAAAACAAAAACAAAAACGCACAGAAAGAGATCATTTAATAACTTTTCGAGGAGTTATAACGTAAATAAATTCTTATTGTCAATTACGTCATGGACCAACGAAACAGGCGAGTGTATGTGTGTGTGTGTGGGGTGGTGTGGGGTGGGGGGTGGCATTACATTCAACTATAAACCTTATCAAGCAATGCTTTTAATGACAGTAACTAAAATGGGATGTCAGCACTGAACCCCCCACCCCCACACCCACCCCCCCCCCTTTTCCCCCAAAAAAATGAGATAAATGGGAGGTAACGTGGTTCTATGACGTCATGACAGCTTACAGGCAACATCGACGCTATTTAGCCAGCCCAATGTTTTAGCCTCAGACCCGAGGAAAAGTTTTTGGAGAACTCCCACTTGGCACATCCCCACGTCTACCTCGGATTATCTCCCTTCATGAGGTAATCAACTCGACACTTATTTGGCCGCTGGGCTACCGATATGACCTTTGAACTAATAATAATATATATATACATATATATTAAATCTATTTATTTAACAGTGAACCCCCCCCCCCCCCCCCCCCCCCCCCCCCACTCCCCACCCCCCCCTTGAAGAGAGACGGTAGCGAAAAAGAGGGTGAACATCGATAGGTCCGAATCCACGGTGCGATACTACTCCATCGGCGCATGTTCATCGAGTAGTCGAATACCAAGGTCCTGATTTTTTTCTCTCTCCCTCTCTCTCTCCCTCTCTCTCTCTCTCTCTCTCTCTCTGTAGCTCTCTCTCCCTCTTTCTCTCTCTTTTTCTCTCTCTCTCCAGCTCTCTCTCTCTCTCTCTCTTTCTCTCTCGTTCGTTTCCTCTCTCTCCCAAGCTTGTCAACCGATACGTAACCAAAGGGTGAAGGGGGGGGGGACCTGAGTACGGGTACGCATACCCGGGGAGGGGTGGACCAGGGATGCGGGGGGAGGTCGGAGGACCTGGGGGTGGGGGATCCGGGAGAACTTGACCCCCGGGGGGGGCGGGGTGCCCGTTGAGGGCACTGTCACCAACTAACGATTTTTAAAATGACGCTGCCGAGATCTGATTTCTTGCTTTATGTTTTGTTTTATTGTGCCTTAATGAGCCAACTCGACTGCAAGCATCGTACAAAGATACTACATCCATTAGAGCTACGGTTAAAAAAAAATAGCAAAGCAGACGCTCAATAGGAATATATCTATATTACACAGGGTGGCCCCCCAAAAAAATGTGATAACATCGCTTTATTGTTAGAAGCATAAAAAGGCGCCAGCGCATACAATAAGTCGTTGAGAATCATGGGGAGTGGTTTTGGGGGGGGGGGAGGTGGGAGAAGATTTAAAATGTTTTCTGATTAGTGTAATAATTTTCATAACACTGTCAATGATAAAACATTTTTCATTAACTCAGTTATGCAATTCTTTGTTACTAGATGTTCTTACTTTTTCCGGACCACCTTGTATATATATATATATATATATATATATATATAACAACACACAGTATATGAAAGAAGACGATGATGTATAGGAGCTCCGGGGGGGGGGGGCCCTTCATCACCCAGCTACATGAACAATCCGCCCATGAAGTGAAGGCACGAAAATAGTTTTTGGAAAGTTGGGATACATGAAAGGAAAGTTCTTCCCAAAGAATAATTGCGTAATTCTTTCAGAGGTTTGGAATTTGAAGAAAAAAACAAACAAGAAATACAATAGGAAGACGATTAAAATGTTCACTATTTTCGGCTTTGCGTGGCATGCAATCGCATCAACATTAAAAAAAACAAATCAACGATAATAACCCATTTTGCATTTGTATGCGCGTGTGTGTGCGCGCGCGCGCGTGTGTGTGTGTGTGTCTGGTGATTTCCATTTCATTTCACGCCATCATTATTCTATTTCAGAGACACTTGACATTTAGACACATGGAAATTATGGCATTTATAAGGATACGTAAAACTGGAGATGAAGGACGGTCCGTATATCCTAAGCCGAATAAAAATCTCTGCCTCTCTCTCTCTCTCTATATATATATATATATATATATCTCTCTCTCTCTCTCTCTCTCTCTCTTTTATAATATTTGATAGATATAAAATATATCAAAAGTTATCTCATTACATAATAAAAAAAAAAAAAAAAAAAAAAAAAATTACGTAAAACTGGAGATGAAGGACGGTCCGTATATCCTAAACCGAATAAAAATCTCTGCCTCTCTCTCTCTCTCTATATATATATATATATATATATCTCTCTATCTCTCTCTCTCTCTCTCTTTTATAGTAGTTGATAGAAATTGAAGTTATGTCAAGTGATCTCATTCCACATTAAAAAAAAAAAACAACAACAAAAGAACAGGAATTCTAAGAACAGGAATTCTAAGAAAAGGAATTCTAAGAACGGGATTTCTAAGAACAGGAATTCGAAGAACAGGAATTCGAAGAACAGGAATTCTATGAACCGGGCGTAAAATTAAGCAACCCCTAAAAAAATATATATATATATATTTTGTATAAATCCGTTGCAGGCATTTTTAATTATTTTTTTTTATGCATCAATATTCTAATGTAACACCCGCTTCTACACCGCAGATTTCTTACACCAACTATTTTAGAATAAAACAAAAAGAATATATTGTGCACCGAATGCACTTGGAGTTGAGACCGAAAACTTGAAAAGAATGTGTTGTCATCGGCAACGAGTCCATGTGCCGAGTTTCAGCTTGATAGGTTGACGGGAAGTGGGTGAACCATTACGTCCGAAGATTTTGGCACACACCTAGGCAGAAAGGAAGAAAGACGCGGGGGGGGGGGGAAGCGAAGTTGATATAAAGTATAAAGGATTTTAAAAATAAGGCGCAGGAATATTTTGTACCTGGTGTAAAAAAAAATGTTAAAATTTTTTTATCTTTTAACAATTGAATTACACTGCACAGTTCTAATCCAGGATTTTTATATATGCTTTAATTTTAACGTATATGGTGTCAATGATCTACTAGGTGTCTTTCAAATGATATCTACGTGTATGTTGTGGTGTTTGTGCTCGGTGTGCAAAGATGACCGCCAAGGCTATATTCAACGGTGGGTACGCGGGTGCCCTGCCAGTGCTTTTTGTGCCTGGAAAGCTTTCCCGCACGTGGGACACTTAGTAACTAATAGCATGGCACTGGTGACTGTGACATGGTTAACTGTTGTGCAACTTATAAGATGGTTACTGTGGCATGGGGACGACAGCATGGTAACTACAACGCGGCTACTCTAACGGGGCTACTATATAGCACTGAATATTTAGCATGGTGACCATAAAACGGTAGCGATAACTATAACGTGGTAACTACAACAGGGTAACCATAACATAGTAACTACAACAGGGTAACCATAACATGGTAACTACAACAGGGTAACTATAAAATGGTAACTACAACAGGGTAACTATAACATGGTAACTACAACAAGGTAACTATAAAATGGTAACTACAACAGCGTAACTATGACATGGTCACTACATAAGGGTAAATATAACATGGTAACTACAACAGGGTAACTATAACAGGGTAACTATAACATGGTAACTACAACAGGGTAACTATAACATGGTAACTACAACATGGTAACTATAAAATGGTAACTACATCAGGGTAACTATAACATGGTCACTACATCAGGGTAAATATAACATGGTAACTACAACAGGGTAACTATAAAATGGTAACTACAACTGGGTAACTATGACATGGTAACTACAACATGGTCCTACATCAGGGTTAATATAACATGGTAACTACAACAGGGTAACTATAACATGGTAACTACAACAGGGTAACTATAACATGGTCACTACAGCAGGGTAAATATAACATGCTAACTACAACAGGGAAAATATACCATGGTCACTACATCAGGGTAAATATAACATGGTAATTACAACAGGGTAATTATAACATGGTAACTACAACTGGGTAACTATAACATGGTAACTACAACAGGGTAACTATAACATGGTAAATACAAATATATATATATATATGTATATGATTAAGCAAATAACTTTTCCCCTTAACATACATAGAGTCCATTAGTATCTATTTCAAATACAAGATATCGTTAAATTGGTGTATGACTTTCTCAACGTCCCCCCCCCCCAAACACCTTGTTTACAGTATAACTTGCTGATATATATATATCCGTTAACATCGGGATTGAATTTTATTGTTTTATTTATAAGACGCATACATAAACCAATCCATTATCCAAAGACAAAGACACACACACACACATACAAAAGAAAAACGAAAAGATAAAACAACCAAGAAACAAACCAAAACTAAACCAAAAAAGAAAAAAAAAACAACGAAAAAACTTGATAGGTTCTAACAAACTTTCTCATTAGCTGTAGGCGTGTTTCACTTAACAGGATATCCATAACCGAGAGTTGCATAAGGATATCAAATTTTAGAACCAGATCGTCTTATGAACAGGAAACAAACTGTCAAGAACTTTAAGCCATCTTCATGGACCGCACTTCCTAGAATTTGAGAAAATTCCCAGAAAGGTTCAAGATATTATATATTCATAGTGATGGGATATTTTATATAATATTGTAGTTAAAAAATATATATAAATAACTGATTGACACTGTAAGATTACATTTTAAAGAATTTTTTTTTCACAATTTTTTTTTTAAATTAAACAATTAGTGAAACCATTGGGCTCCTAGTCCAACGAAATAATTTCTCCTCGAAATGCCTGTGTATTCAGCGTCCAGTTATTCTCTCCCCTCTTCCGTCTCAGGTAGACTCCCTTGAATAAATCCGGACTACCTGCTTGCCTCCTACACCCCCCCCCCCCCACACTTTTTTTTTTTTGTGCAACAAAATTATAGCGTCCCAAGAGAGAGAAAATGAATTATCTTTACGATGAACACCTAGATGCGATAAGAGATATCTCGCTTCCGATCGGATGAAATATTATACGCCTGCTATCCAAATGAAGAGGCTTACCTAAGCGCCCAGAGGTGTGTGTCGGTAAATCAATGTTATATCACGGGGCCCGGCCCTCGCGCTGACATCTCCATCGTTGCCGCCAAACCCCATGGAACTCTTCAGCGCTCACCACCGAACATTTACCTTTACAGGTGTGTTGAACACGCCAAATACTTGAACAGGTTAAGCAGGGGAACGCGGAGTTGATGTTTTAGATAGATCAGGCTGTGACCCCGGCGCCATTCAGCTTTCTTTAATTAGACTATCAAATGTTTTGTTTTTTGTTTTGTTTTTTAAATGTGTTAATTTCTGTATGATTCCCTGTTCAAGATCTGGTTTTATTTTATTAAACCGTTAAGAGAATCATTGGTGCCTAGTTGAGTGTGTGTGTGGTGTTGATGTGGGATTGGAGTTCAATCCCCATGCAAAACTAAGACAAGCACACAACCCCCCCCCCCAAATTCCAAATTCCTTCTCACCCTGGTGACTGAGGCGTGTTACATTAAGATTGGCAACTCATCTAAGAGAAGGAAAAACTCGGACTTGGAGTCTGTGTGGTGTTGATGTGGGATTGGAGTTCAATCCCCATGCAAAACTAAGACAAGCACACAACCCCCCCCCCCCAAATTCCAAATTCCTTCTCACCCTGGTGACTGAGGCGTGTTACATTAAGATTGGCAACTCATCTAAGAGAAGGAAAAACTCGGACTTGGAGTCTCGTAAGATTTATTTTAAAAACTCCGGTACCCCCCTTCCCCACCCCGTCCCCCGCGCGACGCCCCTGGCGCCAAGCATTATCATTTCACCTTGATGTTCCCTTGGCTTCAGTAAATGCGTGGAGAGAGGGGGGGGGGGTGCTTGCTCCTAAAGAAAAAAAAACACCCAAGCCTTGCGAGTTCATCCTGCGAAGCTTGCTCCGCGAAGCTTGCTGCCGCGAAGCTTGCTCCGCGAAGCTTGCTCCGCCACCAGAGACATGTTGTGACGGATGGATGAAACAAACTCAAAGTACAAAGAGAATCGCTGTTTTCAAATACAGTTTTAATGATTTGGACTTTTTTGGGGTTTTACTGTCTTTTTTTTGGTCGAAGTCCTGCTTGGAGAGGAATCAAAGAGAACGTCCTGGTCACTTCACTTCAATAACAATGGCGTGAGTGAATAAGTCATGTGGTTTTAAGTTTAAAAAAATAAAAATAAAAAAAAAAATTAAAAAAATAGGCCTGTTTCTTTTCTTTGATTTAGGCGAAAATCTAGGACCTTTTTCTAGACAAGGTCAAGACCTCGCTCAAAATCTAGGACCTTTTCTAGACAAGGTCAAGACCTCGCTCAAAATCTAGGACCTTTTCTAGACAAGGTCAAGACCTCGCTCAAAATCTAGGACCTTTTCTAGACAAGGTCAAGACCTCGCTCAAAATCTAGGACCTTTT
This sequence comes from Lymnaea stagnalis, assembly GCA_964033795.1. Classification (NCBI taxonomy): domain Eukaryota; kingdom Metazoa; phylum Mollusca; class Gastropoda; family Lymnaeidae; genus Lymnaea; species Lymnaea stagnalis. The sequence continues at coordinate 103,510 of CAXITT010000752.1, read as the reverse complement.
CTAGACAAGATCTAGACCTCGCTCAAAATCTAGGACTTTTTCTAGACAAGGTCAAGACCTCGCTCAAAGTCTAGGACGTTTTCTAAAGAAGGCCGAGAATTGCCTAAAATATATGACGTTTTCTAAACAAGGCCTAGGCATTACTTATGGTCTAGGATGTTTTCTAAACAAGGCCTAGGCATTGGTTATGGTCTAGGATGTTTTCTTAACAAGGCCTAGGCATTGGTTATGGTCTAGGATGTTTTCTTAACAAGGCCTAGGCATTGCTTATGGTCTAGGATGTTTTCTAAACAAGGCCTAGGCATTGGTTATGGTCTAGGATGTTTTCTAAACAAGGCCTAGGCATTGGTTATGGTCTAGGATGTTTTCTTAACAAGGCCTAGGCATTGGTTATGGTCTAGGATGTTTTCTAAACAAGGCCTAGGCATTGGTTATGGTCTAGGATGTTTTCTAAACAAGGCCTAGGCATTGGTTATGGTCTAGGATGTTTTCTAAACAAGGCCTAGGCATTGTAGGATGTTTTCTAAAAAAGGCCTAGGCATTGGTTATGGTCTAGGATGTTTTCTAAACAAGGCCTAGGCATTGCTCAAAATCTAGGACGTTTCAAAAAAAAAAAAAGCTATCAGCGATGTCTAGTAGTTACTGAATGCTCCTGTTACTAAATGCCCCCCCCCCTTAGTTGCGAACTCCCAGAATTCCCCCCCCCCTTAAAAACACACACAATATGTATTATAAAATGTTACGTATAAGACCCCCCTCCCCCAAAACAATGACGCTGAGGGCTTTCGCCCTCCCTTTGCATTCCTTTTAGGCTCGCCGCTGACTTCCCGTCATTCTATCTTAACAAAGACACGCCGCTGAATGGAAGGGGCGTTCACCTGCTTAGGTGAGACATCCCCCGTTCCAAGTGACTGAACGCAGCACAGATATCTGCAGGTGTGTATGTGGACCTTTATTAAGATCGATACCAATAACAGCATCTGGAGCTTCGATTTTTTTAAAGTCCTTTTTCTTCGGCCTCCTCTTCGCGGACGTATATCGTAGGAAAAAAAAAAACAACAACAGGAAGATGCACTTGTTGACATTTAAGGCGTGTCAAACGGGGCGAAAAGTTGGAGAGTTATTTGATTTTGTAACGAACTTATAACACCCCTTCTAAAGTCCTTTTTCTCGGGCCGCCTCTTCGCGGACGTATATAGTAGGAAAAAAAAAAACAACAACAGGAAGATGCACTTGTTGACATTTAAGGCGTGTCAAACGGGGCGAAAAGTTGGAGAGTTATTTGATTTTGTAACGAACTTATAACACCCCTTCCCTCCCCCCTCCTTCCTTCTCCCCACCCCCCCCCCCTTCCCCCAGGTGTCACGGGTCTTATTAGCAGTAGTGATTACATTGATATTTCGAAACGAATATTTTGGTGCAAATGCTTTCTTCTAAGGTTCACTCCACCTCCTCCTTCTTGAACTATGTAAAACACAATTGATTCCAAATTCCTTGATTCCCCCTTCAGAATATATCGAGACTCGATTTCATTTGTCCATGTCAAACAATTTCTCGCGCTGATTATGTTGACAGATCGCCGACGCGCCACACTTAATCATAATCACTTGTAGCACTGTACTCTCAGATTAACAAATGCCGCGTTTGATTAAAGAACCTCGGATGTATTTGGAATAACGGAGATCCATCGTATCGAATAGAAAAGAACTTGTTGTGTGAAGCACGATATTTTGACTATCAAGACTTGCATAATCGATAAATACGCGTATCGATACAATGAAAGTAATCGATGGAGATATCTAAGCGGTACAGTGAGGTTGTTGACACGTGACGACCAAGCTGACCTACTCGGCGATTGCAAGTGCTGAATAAACATAGTGTAATCGATCATACGATTAAAAAGACCATCAACTGGTAATGCACGTATCGATACAATGAAAGTAATCGATGGAGCCACCTAAGCGGTACAGTGAGGTTGTTGAGACGTGACGACCAAGCTGACCTACTCGGCGATTACAAGTGTTGAATAAACATATGTAATCGATGATAAGAATAAGTAGCCATCAATTGGTAAGTAAGCAGAGCAGTATCGCGCGGCGAATATCTTTGATAAGAATACCTTTTATTACAGGGTGCCGGGTTGTCGGTTGGTCTAAACCAGTGGTTCTCAACCTTTCTAAGGCCGCGACCCTTTAATACAGTTTCTCATGTTGTGGCGACCCCCAACCACAAAATTATTTTCGTTGATACTTTATAACCGTAGAACATATGTGTTTTCAGGTGGTCTTAGGCGACCCCCGTGAAAGGGTCGTGCGGACCCCCAAAGGGGTCGCGACCCACAGGTTGAGAACCGCTGGTCTATTGGGAGTCAACATCTTTGTTGGTCTGGAGTTCAAACCTCACCAAAAACCAATTCAAGCAACAACAACAAAAAAAAAAAAAAAAACCATCACCAGGTCCGCGTTGGGATGGGACCTATCGACCTTGGATGGCTACTCATCCAGGAGTACGAAATCTCTGAACCAAAGCCCGCAGAAGTAGTCCCGTGGGATAAATACATCAGTACAGTGAAAAATGTCGAGAACTATCTCGGCACTACTAGCCCTAACCCGTTTTTCATCCACGAAAGCTGTTCCATTGAGTTATCCATATGCGCGGAGACAGGCGAGCTGCTGTCTCCTGAACAAAGCTTATACTCTTGAAGAAAAAAATCCCCAGGCCTTGTGATTTCGCCCTGCGAAGTCTACACATACATACACCATGGTCACATTGTGACGGACGGATGCAAGAAATTAAAAAAAAAAAAATTATAAAAATTTGTTGTACAATGTTATTTTAAGTAAATATGTCTTAAGAAAGTATTTAAAAAAAAACAAAAAAAACAAGACAATCAGAAATTATAAGAATAATTTTATACTTTCAGCGGTATCCTTAGTAAAAATACTTTGGTTCAGTTATGTAATATTACTATTTAAAAAAAAAAGTCTAAGTTGCTTAGAGAGTAAAGGGATCCACTGAAATAGATTTATGATACATATCGAGCAGATCGATTAATGTATCGAATACAGTTTACCAATAACACAACATATCCATTTGGCAATATACCCACCGTGAATTATATCGATATCCACGAGATTGTCAACACGCTCTCTGCTAACCAATAATACGGTAATTGATAAGCAGAGCGACGAGACAAAATATTTCAACTACCAAGACCAATGCATGCGCGTGTGTGTCTGTATGTGTGCGTATGTGGTGTGTGTGTTGTCACAAAGGGATCATGCCATCATATAGAAATCAGAGCAGAATAAATACAAATGGCATAGTGTTCTGAGTCATTCCGAAGCTGGAGGACCGAGGTTCAATCCCCACCCGAAAGCTAAATCGTCAGCAGCGACCCTCCTGGAGGTGGATGGAACGCGTCAGCGACCCTCCTGGAGGTGGATGGAACGCGTCAGCAGCGACCCTCCTGGAGGTGGATGGAACGCGTCAGCAGCGACCCTCCTGGAGGTGGATGGAACGCGTCAGCCTGAGATGGAGACTCGTCTAGGAGACGGTGAAAACTCCGACCACCTCCCGTGACGTAGAACGCAGACAGAGTGCAGTGAAACAACACACGCGACACACCGGTGGTCATTTACTGCACTCTGGTCCGTCTCCAGTCATCTTGGTCAAATAGGTAAAGGACGAGAGAGTGAGGCTGATTAACTGGGCGACTATCCATAATGTTAAACAAAATGCAGTTTGAGTCTAGCCTGCTGCTCATGCGAAGGACGAACAATATCAAACAGTACAGTGTGGGGGGGGGGGTGAACTATTTTAAGCCCATCACGTAGACATCATTTCGCGATTCTAAAAATAACTCATTCCCACAGGGCTTCACAATAAGAGTTTTGCTATAATAGAGTATGTTAATCAACGGGGTGATTCAACTATATGCTCCAGTAACCTGCCTTCCATAACCCATATCTTCAGACTCCAGAGGCCTGCGAAATTGATACTCATCCTGGTATACAGCCTACAGCAGGGGGTCATCAACCTTTATGAGGCGTCGTACCCTGTCTTGATTTGAACATATTTTCCCCACCACCATCTTGACTTCAAAACATATTTTCCCCACCACTATCTTGACTTCAAAACATATTTTCCACACCACCATCTTGACTTCAAAACATATTTTCCACACCAGCATCTTGGCTTCAAAACATATTTTCCCCACCACCATCTTGACTTCAAAACATATTTTCCCCTCCACCATCTTGACTTCAAAACATATTTTCAACACCACCATCTTGACTTCAAAACATATTTTCCACACCACCATCTTGACTTCAAAACATATTTTCCACACCACCATCTTGACTTCAAAACATATTTTCCACACCACCATCTTGACTTCAAAACATAGTTTCAACACCACCATCTTGACTTCAAAACATATTTTCCACACCACCATCTTGACTTCAAAACATATTTTTCACACCACCATCTTGACTTCAAAACATATTTCCCACACCACCATCTTGACTTCAAAACATATTTTCCACACCACCATCTTGACATATTTAATGTAACACCATTCCCCCCCACCCACCCCCGGATAAAAAAAATAATTTTTAAAATACAAATAAACCAGACTTTCCATGTCTTCACGCACCCCCATGACCCTGCCTCCCACACCCTCATGACCCTGCCTCCCACACCCTCATGACCCTGCCTCCCGCACCCCATGACCCTGCCTCCCACACCCTCACGACCCTGCCTCCCGCACCCCCATGACCCTGCCTCCCACACCCCATGACCCTGCCTCCCACACCCCATGACCCTGCCTCCCACATCCTCATGACCCTACCTCCCGCACCCCCATGACCCTGCCTCCCGCACCCCCATGACCCTGCCTCCCGCACATCCATGACCCTGCCTCCCGCACATCCATGACCCTGCCTCCCGCACATCCATGACGCTGCCTCCCACACCCCCATGACCCTGCCTCCCTCACCCCCATGACCCTGCCTCCCGCAACCCCATGACCCTGCCTCCCGCATCTCCCTGGGGGTTGCGGGTACGCCTGGTTAAGAGCCCCAGCCTTTATAGAAACTAGGTGACATCCTATGTCCACAGTAATAAATCACACAACATATACCGTGTAGGTCAGGTGATCAATCAACCGGGTTTCAATAACGCCGTGGTTTGTCGACGCGGGACATTGAGCTTGAAGAATGAGGTAGGGAAACGGTGGAACGCGGTACGTTGGAGCTGGGGATGAAAAGACAGGACGGTAGAAGGGAGAACGTTTCGGATAAAAGTCTTCTTCAGCAGACAAGACAAAACAATGTAGAAACAAAAAATTAAATATCACAAATTAAAACATTTAGGTGTCTGGGTTCGCCATGGTGGAGGGAAATGGTAGAAGCGGTAGTACTTTATTATTGATGGAAATTAGGTTGTCCGAAACCGAAACATGATCAACAGATTACAGGAAGCAAAAGAATTTAGGTCTCATTAACGGGAAATGTAAGATTTTAATCAACAAATATATATTAAAAATAATAATACCGGTATATAAATTATAAGAAATCTGAAAATAAAATAAATTGAGGACCACTAGTATGAGTATATTTGATTGATTACATACGGTAATATGGTGCCACGTTTACGAGCAATCGTAATACATACTTTATTGACAGAATAAAAACCACTAATACATTCGAACAAAACAACCAATAAACGGAAATGCAAAAAATAGGAGCAGTGCTCTATCAAGTGAAAAAATATAGGAATGCTTTGCATGTCTTAGCAGACATTATTAAGAGCAGACAGTGATGGATGAGTCATGGCCGTTCAGGGTCGCGTCATTACTCTTGCAGCACACACTGGCCAGATCAACCTTTTAAGTAAATAAATGCAAACCACAACATTCGTGCTGTGCTGTGTTGTGCACAGCCTGAAAACAAAGCGGAGAATCAAGGCCTTTGTAATGGTCATGTGGGGGGTCGGGTGTTGTGTTTGGAGGAGTGGGCAGCATGGTCATGTGGGGGTCGGGTGTTGTGTTTGGAGGAGTGGGCAGCATGGTCATGTGGGGGTCGGGTGTTGTGTTTGGAGGAGTGGGCAGCATGGTCATGTGGGGGTCGGGTGTTGTGTTTGGAGGAGTGGGCAGCTGGGTCGGGTGTTTTGTTTTGAGGAGTGGGCAGCATGGTCATGTGGGGGTCGGGTGTTGTGTTTGGAGGAGTGGGCAGCATGGTCATGTGGGGGTCGGGTGTTGTGTTTGGAGGAGTGGGCAGCATTTTCGAGGAGTCGGTACCGTTATGGAGAATTCAGAACTGTTATAGAGGACGCTGGACTGTTTTGTGCGAGTCGCTACTGTTGAGGAGTTCATATTGTTTTGGAAGAGTAGGTGGTGTTTTTGGAGGAGGATTAGGTCGTGTTTTTGGAGGAGTAGGTGGTGTTTTTGGAGGAGGATTAGGTCGTATTTTTGGAGGAGTAGGTGGTGTTTTTGGAGGAGTCTGTACTGTTTTGAAAAAAAATCGATACAGTTATAGAGGAGTCGATACTGTCTTGGATGAGTCAAATAATGTTTTTGAGTTGAGGATTTGGTATTGTTTCAAAAGAATCGACGCAGTTATAGAGGAGTCAATGCTGTTTTGGAGGCCTCTCTGTTACTGGTACTGTTTTTTTTTTTCCGCGAGCGAATCAACTCCCGAAACGTGCGCCCTTGTGGATACAAAATAGAATCAGTTATGACATCAACAACACTAATCGATTAACACATGATCACCTGGTTGTGTTTTTTTTTAAACATTTTAAGTCTTGGGACCAAAATAATCCGATAATTCAACAATGAACTGAGGTTAGAGCAGTGGTCAGCAAACTCATTAGACCAGTGGTCGGCAAACTCAATAGACTGCAGCAGTGGTCGGAAAATGCATTACTCAAATGAGCCAAAAAATCAGCAGCAGGACGATATAAAATTTTTTGAAAGCCAAAGTTTTTTTTTCAAGAACCTGTCAAGAACCACTTTTTTTTTCTTTTTCGGAGTCCAAACCGATTTGTGGCCGACTGGCCGAGCCGCACTCAAGTCGTTAAAGAGCCGCATGCGGTTCGCGAGCCACGATTTTCCGACCATTTTTTTTTTTTTTTCGGAGTCCAAACCGATTGGGGGCCGACTGGCCGAGCCGCACTCAAGTCGTTAAAGAGCCGCATGCGGTTCGCGAGCCACGATTTTCCGACCACTGGGTTAGATTGTTATTATCATTATGTTTTGAAATTTAATTTAAAAAAAAAAAACCCACACATTCTAGATCAGATTGTAATGCAGCGCAAGGTAGGTGAACGTCAACAAAAAACAAAAACAAATTTTTAAAGTTTTCTTTCCTGGAAATCTCTAAAAATAAGAGTGCAGAAAGCAATAATAAAGTACATCTATGGGGCTCTGGTTAAGGCATAGTAAACATCGCGTGAAGATGACTGTAAAAAAAAAATTGATTTCATTGTGTTTTTGGCATGGTAAATGAATACGATTTCATTTTCAATAAAAGAAAAAACCAAAAAACAAAACAGAAATACAATTTTAAAAATTAAAAAGAAAAAAACAACAAACAAACAAACAAATAAAATCTTATGTATGTTAAGGAATGCAAAATAAATAAATAACAAAGATAGACGACAAGGAAAAAATAACATTTAAGTTTAATTTGTGCTTGTCTCTGTGCCTTTATGCGTGTGTTAAGTCTCTGTGTGATTAGTCTGTGTGTGCTATGTCTCTGTATCATATGTCTCTGTGTGATATATCTCTGTGTGATATATCTCTGTGTGACATGTCTCTGTGTGATATATCTCTGTGTGATATATCTCTGTGTGACATGTCTCTGTGTGATATATCTCTGTGTGCTATGTCTCTGTGTGATACGTCTCTATGTGTGACATGTCTCTGTGTGCTATGTCTCTGTGTGATAGATCTCTGTGTGACATGTCTCTGTGCGATATGTCTCTGGTGACTGGGTGGCCAAACTGAGCAAACCTCAAGCTGGTGGTCTGGTGTTCAAGTCCAGCCAAAGGCCAGTCAAGCAAAAAAAAACATCACCCCGGGTGGATGAGACTCGTTAACCTTGGTCGGCAACTCATCTAAGAGAAGGAAACTCTGAATTCAAACCCGGAGTTGGAGTCCCGTAAGGCGCATACAATGTCAATTCCTGCAACCGTACCCATCCCTGGTCGTCTTGACGTAGAGTCTTGCCACTGGATATGGTGGGCTCGGACGAGAGAGTGAGGTAGACGCCGCGCAACTCTTCTTCACTTTAAACAAAGTCACCCGCGCAAGTCATCAGTCACCAGACGACTGGATGGTCCTCGTCGATCCTCGACGGACGAACAATAATGTCTCTGTGTGACACGCTTGCTCGAAGCCATCACCCAGGACACCATCTCATCTGTAGTCCTTTCTTAGAAACTCTCTAACAGTCCCACCAAATCATCCCATGTCTCATGAGTCATTTGACGCGTGTCCTCCTTGCCCGTGAGACGGGACTGGGTCTTAGTGTGTGTGTGCATGTGTGTGTGTGTGTGCATGTGTGTGTGTGTGTGCGTGTGCCTCAAACAAGAAATTCTTCACCGGTGAAGGGCCAAAGACACCTTGCACCTAATATTGCCACACATTTTTCAAATAAGTTCAAAGCTATCCATTTCAGTCACTGCCTCATATCTGCGCGTCTAGCCAAGAGCATATAATTTATTTACTAGGACGCAAACGTCTTTAGTTAACGACTTTAAAAAAAAAATTATGAAAAAATGGTATCATTATTTAAACAAAATTTAAATAACGTAGAGTACATGCATTTTTAGATGAAGATTTCTTGAGCTATAATGGATGTTATTATTGTTTTATAACTCTCGTCTTCAATGAGGGTTTGAATATTGTAAACAATTAAATTTAAAAATTTCGCGTTACTGCAGCGGTGAGGGTACTTTTCCTCTAAAGGTAAGACTCTTCCTGTGCAGACAGGTGCGATAAGTTTAGGGGACAGGGTACATTACTTTTAATGCAACCATCGGTTCCCCAGTCAATGAATTCCCCCCGCCCCATGAAGTTAGGCCAACCATTCACCAGGTTCGAGGCCACGGAAAAAAAATGGGATCACTGTATGAACAATGGGATTTCCTAACTCAGGGGTCCTCAAATTTTGTTAAAAAGGCACCCGATCAACGCTCTCAGACATTGTCAGGGGCCGGTTCGGTGTCCCTGAGACATTGTCAGGGGCCGGTTCCGTGTCCCTTGACATTGTCGGGGGCCGGTTCAGTGTCCCTCAGACATTGTCGGGTGCCGGTTCGGTGTCCCTCAGACATTGTCGGGTGCCGGTTCGGTGTCCCTCAGACATTGTCGGGTGCCGGTTCGGTGTCCCTCAGACATTGTCGGGTGCCGGTTCGGTGTCCCTCAGACATTGTCGGGTGCCGATTCGGTGTCCCTCAGACATTGTCGGGTGCCGGTTCGGTGTCCCTCAGACATTGTCGGGTGCCGGTTCGGTGTCCCTCAGACATTGTCGGGGGGAGGGGGGGCAGATAATAGTTTTTAAATTTTTTTTTTTAAATGAGCCAATTATATGCACACTGCACAAATCTTATTTGTAGCTGGGGGTGGGGGGAGGGATTCTTGAAAAAAACCCAATACCATTTATAAAATGAAGAAGAATTAAATCCATCATAAACTTAATAGTATTACAAATGGAATAACGGCTCATGATATGCTCAAATGCTATATCCATAAATGTCACTGATGGATGGCCAGATGAGTTGTATTAAGCACCACCGGGCGGGCCAGATCTGGCCCGTGGGCTGTAGTTTGCGGACCCCTGACCACACTCATCAATGGTACACAACAGTTTGAAAAAAAAATGGTTTTCAGGTTGGAAAGACTCGACTTCCCATTTTTTTGGTTTTTGTGATATCGTTACCTCAGCATGACGTAAGAATAGACATCGACCAATCCCCGGTGGTGACAGTGTCACTGCTGACAAATCATGTCACTGCTGACAAATCATGTCACTTTTAATAATGCTATGTTTATTCTCAAATGGATGCCAACTTAATACCAGTTTTGAGACTACTAATTTCGTTTTAGTTTAAAATCTCAATCTTTCGCGTCTCTAACTCGCCTCTAACTCGCCTCTACCTCGCCTCTACCTCGCCTCTAACTCGCCTTAACTCGCCTCAAACGTGCCTCTAACTCGCCTCTAAGTCACCTCTAAGTCGCCTCTAACTTGTCTCTAATTCGTCTCTAACTCGTCTCTAACTTGCGACTAAGTCACCTCTAAGTGGCCTCTAAGTCGCCTCTAACTCGCCTCTAAGTCGCCTCTAACTTGTCTCTAATTCGTCTCTAACTCGTCTCTAACTTGCGTCTAAGTCGCCTCTAAGTCGCCTCTAAGTCGTCTCTAACTCGCCTCTAACTTGTCTCTAATTCGTCTCTAACTCGTCTCTAACTTGCGTCTAAGTCGCCTCTAAGTCGCCTCTAAGTCGCCTCTAACTCGCCTCTAAGTCGCCTCTAAGTCGCCTCTAAGTCGCCTCTAACTCGCCTCTAAGTCGCCTCTAACTCGCCTCTAAGTCTCCTCTAACTCGCCTCTAAGTCGCCTCTAAGTCGCCTCTAAGTCGCCTCTAACTCGCCTCTAAGTCGCCTCTAAGTCGCCTCTAAGTCGTCTCTAACTCGCCTCTAAGTCGCCTCTAAGTCGCCTCTAAGTCGCCTCTAACTCGCCTCTAAGTCGCCTCTAAGTCGCCTCTAAGTCGCCTCTAAGTCGCCTCTAAGTCGCCTCTAAGTCGCCTCTAAGTCGCCTCTAAGTCGTCTCTAACTCTCTCTCTCTCTCTCTATTGTACCTTTATTTTATAATACTATTACACAGAAGTTCAAACGACTCGAATCCATCGGGTGTGCTTTAAAAATACCTGTTGGCCGAAAAAAAAACCCACCAAAACCAAACCAAAGACCTGCATTCGGGGCTCCGACCTACCAGGCACTCCTTGTGCTAGTGTGCGTGTTGTTGATAAACCCCTCGATAAACAAATTAACTCACGTTCCATATACAACTCTGATTCAGAAGTCCTTTTGATTCCATTCTCAGACCTGCTCAAAAGGTGGAATGATCTTTTTTTTAATTTATTTATTTTTTAAAATGTGTGGGGTGTGGGGGGTGGGGGTGGTAGGGTGGGGGGTGCGTTTGGGAGAGAAGACAGACAGACGTCTAGATAGAGGTAGACTCTTCTCGACTCCAACTGTCAGATGTTTATTTTCTCGACTCATTTCAGACTGCTGTATTGGAATGATGTTGCGTAAATACTGGCAGGAGGTCGATGGATACTAATCACGGACAGCGCCAAATTCCCACCTAATCCATGCCTCAATGATGCCACCCCTACATTCCCATTCCCCCCCCCCCATGTTTGACTCAAGGACGCCACCTGTCCATTCCCACCAATTGTTTTCGATCAATGACGTCAAGTCTACATTCCCACCAAATCTTTGACTCAACAGCGTCACGTCTACATTCCCACCTCATCTAATGACACAATGAAGCCACCTTGACATCCCCCCCACACCAATATGTCATCCAAATGACGTCGCCTGTACGTTCCAACCCACTCTATGACCCCATGACGTCGCCTATATACCCCCCCCCCCCCCCCCCCCCCNCCCCCCCCCAAAACCGAATCTATAGCTCAATGCTGGAAAACCTTACTCGTCTCCCACAGATCCCATTACTTTAGCATTAACTGAACCCATACATGAAACGGAAAGGACTTTTTTTTTCGGCTGGCGTGGGGGGTAAACCCCCCCACCCCGGAAAAGTCACTCCATTGAACTATGAGACTAAATGTAATCACATTCGGTTTCTCTACTTTCGTTGGCGTCCGCTCGCGTACTCGTCGTGACCCCCTTTTGACAATGTGCACCAGGCTTCCGGACTTCCTTCTGTCGTCAAAGAGTGCTTTTGTCTGGGATTACGTCACGTCCGACTTGGAATGACACGTGCTTAAAGCACGTGCCGATGGGCTGTCGCGGAATGTCCGAGGGGGTTAAATGTGTCCCCGTTAGTTCTAACAAGACTTGAAAACGCTTATGTCATATTTATTTCGGAACTATTTGTTGTTTTTTTTTTTAATCACTGAAAAGCTTGTTTTAAGAAAGCTAAATTTTTAATATAACAAAGAAAAAAGTTCAAAAAAAAAAAAAATAAATAAAAAACCAGCAAAGAACAATCAGCTGATTGTACTTTGAAAAGTCTTCCAATACAGTCTCCAGCAGACAATTGAAAATGACGTGGAGACAAGAAAAAAGGGGGGGGGGCCGGGCGAAGGTAAAGTGGGTAGGCAGCGGGGGAGGGGAGGGGGGGCGCTCAGGTGAGAAAATAAACATGAAAGATAAGATGGCAGACAGATAAGACAGGTGAGACTGCAGTCTGGAGACTTAATGCAAGACGAATGAAAGGTAAAATAAACTCCAGATGAGAGGGGGGGATGACGACATGCAGGTAACAATAGGGAAATAAACAGGTAAGGGTTGTTCAATGTACAGGTAAATAATGTATCCCCCCCCCAAAAAAAAACCCAAAAAAAACAAGCGTGCATTAGGTGATGTTACGGACATAGAGACGGATCAATCGAAAATAAAAATGGGTGCGGGGGGGGGAAGAAAAAAGAAGGGGGGGGGCATGGTTTGCAACAATGTTGCAGCCATGTGTAAACGATGGTTCCAAAAAAACAAAAAAAACACACACACACACACACAAAAAAAAAAAAAAAAAAACAAAAACAAAAAACAAAAAATAAAAAAAAAAAAAAAAAAAACACCCACACACACAAAAAAAAAAAAAAAAAATCTGATGCCGAAGTCTAAAAATGTCTGAGAACCCTTGGAAGGACATGACGACAAGAAAACGTGTACACACACACACACACACATTTGAGAGAAGACTCACAGGCTTGTGCACATAAGGCAAGATGCGCATCGTTCATACCGTTGTGCTGCGTACAAGACTGGCCAGCACTGGTCATCATGGGCAACACAGGTCCTCATCTTAGCTGGTCGTGTGATCAAGACGGCAAGCTATTTTTTTTTTTTTTTTAAATCATTTATGTTAGCTCCGCTCTTTTTGGTGGCTGGCAAAAAATGTTAGGACGGCCCATTGACCCACTTCCCGACATCACGTTGAGCCGAAGCTTGACTCATAGACTCGTCGCCATTGACAACACGCGCTATCAAATGTTTAGCCCGATGCCCCGACCTCCAAGGTTTTTCCCAAGGGGAAGATGCAGGAGATATAATTACACTTATTTCACGAAATAAAATTCCCGATACCTGCGCTAAATGACATTCTTTTTAAAAAAATGTTTTTTAAATATCGCATGTGCGTTTGGTGCGTAGAATTTCCTTTTGTTTTCTTCTGAGATGGTTGGTGAAATAAATCTGTGTAAAAGCGGGTTGGATTAGAATATTAATATAGTTAAGTGGCGTGTTAAAAAAAAAAAAAATGGGGCGACTGCGAGCCTTTTGTGTATGTGTGTGGGGTGTGGGGGGTGGTGTGGGGTAATGGGAGCATTTTTTGGGGGGATTCTTATAAAGTGCGTTACTTGTATGCATGTTTTGTCAAATTTTCAGCCCCCCCCCCAACCCTCCCATTTGTTCAATTAATACACTTTATAAAGGAATGATACGAAAACCAAACAAATTTTATTCTTTGGAGTTATTTGCATTAACTCTTCACTGCTGCTTATTGGCAACTTAACCGGGGGGGGGGGGGGGGCATTCACCTTCACCTCTCTGACAAAACCTCTTTAAAAAATCATTAAAACTTATCTCCTCACGAGCGTTGCAATAAAATACACGATTCCTCCTCCTCCTCCTCCTCCTTACACCCCCACCCCTTTTTTACTTCCGGAAGTTAAAGATGGCGCCACGCCAAGATGTTTAGACGTCTTCTCGTGTTAATGAATATGAATTGCGCTGCGGTTATGACATAAAACACATTTTTTTTTTTAGTTGTGTGTGTGTTTAAACGAAAAATTAAAATTACGCTCTTTCCAATTAATAGATAAACCAACTAGCAGGCCCCACCCCAGAGTCGCAGCTAAGGGCGGAGGGCAAGTGGGGACAGATGGCCCTGGGCGCCAAGCTAGTTAAGGGCGCCAAAATGTGCTTTGATAGTATTTTAGGGATGAACATAATGGGTTTTGAGAGTTGAAAAAAAAAAAGAAAGGGAGGCGCTTTAAAATGAATATTGTCCCCGGGCGCCGAACACCCTAGCTACGCCTCGGCCCCCCCCCCCTGTCGGTGACTTCAGAAATATATTCTGTTAGTGTGTGGTTGTTTTGGGGGGGGGGGGAGGTTGTGACAGTGTATTTGATTGACAAAGTGGCAACAATGTGGTTGTGTGGCCATGTTTCGGGTTAAATTGAGGTCACGTGGGGTGGTTGGAAATGGAGGAGCAAATGGCCGCACGACACCTGGAGTAATATTTTACGTTTTGGTACTTAAAATTTAAAAACTACCGCCTAAACACATTAAATGCATAAATTAAATACATTAGCTGAATACTTTTTTCATTATTTTGATAGTTAAAAAAAACAAAAAAACAACCACCCATCAACACCCCCCCCCCACATATTTTATAATGAAAATAGCCGCAATTATTCGTTTAAACATCCCCAAGAGTACACGATAATTCAAGGACTGCACTCAATCTAAGTAAGTGAAATAGCAAAACGACGTTTGTGGAGGCTTGAATTCAAGGATAGGACAATAAGCTTAGAGCATTTCGGCGTAGAGCCTTCTTCAGTGCACAGGACAATTGAAAATATCACAAGGAACAGAGCACGGTAAACATTTTAAGAAATATCCATTGTTGTTGCCCAATGGTACACGACGATATTTATCTCTAGCAGGGAACCCAAAGGGCCCAATCCGCCACTACGCCCGGCCGTCGATTTATTGAGAATCACTGAATTATGGCAAACCGCAAAATTAGAATTTCGTAACTTACTTACTAAAAAATGTGTATTGGAAAATTTCCACACAAAAAAAAACAAACCCTGAGACTTTTGTAATCGTCTAATGGCTTCCTGGATGTAACGATCAAATTTCAAACTATCAATTCGTTTTAAAGTTCATCTCCTGACTTTTCTTTTTTTTTGTTGTGTGTGTGTGTCCAATCTCCTGCTTCGAGCTTCACTGACCAGACAGGCAGACCGCTTCCTGAATCAGCTCACGGTCCGTGAAGGGGAGGTGACGGACCGGCAGGTTGATCGTCGTGGCTGTGTGGTAACGAGGTTGTGTGACAACGTGGTTGTGTGACAACGTGGCTGTGTGGTAACGAGGTTGTGTGATAACGTGGTTGTGTGACAACGTGGTTGTGTGACAACGTGGTTGTTTGACAACGTGGTTGTGTGACAACGTGGTTGTGTGACAACGTGGTTGTGTGGTAACGAGGTTGTGTGACAACGTGGTTGTGGGACAACATTGTTGTGTTACAACAGGGTTGTTGGAGGGGGGTGTCGTGTGACAGTGTAGTTGTGTGACAACGTGGTTGTGTTCTATTGTGGTTGTGTGACAGCGTGGTTGTGTGACAGCGTGGTTGTGTGACAGTGTGGTTGTGTTGTATTGTGGTTGTGTGACAGCGTGTTTGTGTGACAATGGGGTTGTGTGACAACGTGGTTGTGTGACAGCGTGGTTGTGTGACAATGGGGTTGTGTGACAACGTGGTTGTGTGACAGCGTGGTTGTGTTGTATTGTGGTTGTGTGACAGCGTGGTTGTGTGACAGCGTGGTTGTGTGACAGCGTTGTTGTGTGTGTCTTGTGGGTGGTCGTGTGACAACAGAGTTGTGTGGCAAAGTGATTGGGTGACAGTGTGGTCGGGGCAAAATGAGGTCCTGTTGGATGTGGTTGGTTGTCTGACAGTGTGGTCGGGTATCACTGAGGTCACGTTGTGAGGTGATTGTTTTCAATGTGTAGGTTGTGTAACACTGGGGCTCTATAACAGTTGTGGTAGTGTGATAATTAGGATATGTGTCCGTGAGGCATTATGTGTGGGCGTGATTATGTGGATTTAGGATTATGTGGATTTAGGATTATGTGGATTTAGCATTATGTGGAAAAGCGGCAATCTCCCAGTACTGCTGTATATGTAGTAAAAATATCGAAATCCTTGCTAAACAGACTCTCACTCTCCCAGCCACTGCTACATAGGTTCTCAGTCTCCCAGTCACTGCTACATAGGTTCTCAATCTCCCAGCCACTGCTACATAGGTTCTCAATCTCCCAGTCACTGCTACATAGGCTCTCAATCTCCCAGTCACTGCTACATAGGTTCTCAACCTCCCAGTCACTGCTACATAGGTTCTCAATCTCCCAGTCACTGCTACATAGGTTCTCAATCTCCCAGTCACTGCTACATAGGCTCTCAATCTCCCAGTCACTGCTACATAGGTTCTCAATCTCCCAGTCACTGCTACATAGGTCCTCAATCTCCCAGTCACTGCTACATAGGCTCTCACTCTCCCAGTCACTGCTACATAGGTTCCCACTCGCCCAGTCACTGCTACATAGGTTCTCAATCTCTCGATCACAGCTAATAAAGAATACACCAGCTTGGCATCCTGAACATTTTCTTCTTTAGGCTTGTGGGGGGGGGGGGCTCGGTGTGGGTTGGGGTGGGGATGGGGTTAACACCCCCTCCCCCCCCCCCTGGGGGGGGGGGGGGTCGGTGTGGGTTGGGGTGGGGATGGGATTAACCCCCCATCCCCCCCCCCCCTCAGATTCCTATCAGACATCGTGTTGAAATGTTTCTCTTCGCCCTACAAATGACAACGCCCCCCCCCACGCCCCTCCCCTGTCCTATACCATCAGAACCCTCTGGTGCTTGAAGCAATCTGAAAATCGCGTCAGCTTCCCGCGCGCCAGTGAATGCGCTGAGAAATAGAATTAAATGTTGACAGCCACAGAGGTATTGATGTTGTCAGCCACAGAGGTATTGATGTTGTCAGCCACAGAGGTATTGATGTTGTCAGCCACAGAGGTATTGATGTTGACAGCCACAGAGGTATTGATGTTGTCCGTCGCCGTTGTATCACTTCTACAATATTAAGCAAGACAGTCCATTCCCAACCTTTCGCAAACTTTAAAAAACAAGAAATATTCGTTCTCAACTTTGAGACATTAGTGTAAACAAACAAAAAAAAGGTTTTGAAAAAACAGAATGGGGCCGCCCCCCCCCCCCATGAGAAGAATTTCAACAGTGTAAATGGGGCCTCCACACCCGCAGGGGTCAATGTGCCGCCCAAACACCTTACAGACTTAAGAGTGCCGCCGCACACCTTACAGAAGTCGCGCGCCAAAACCTTATCCGTTTCCGTTACAAACATGCCCTCGTCGCAGCCTCCTCTTCGAAAGCCCTGCACTGAGCCCCGGCACATAACGGATGTCCCCCCCCCCCACATCTATCCCCCGACCACTCCCTTGCCTTTTGAAGTCACTCGCTCCCATTTTTTTTTTTTTTTTTTTTGGTGTTTAACCCTTTGCATTCAATGCCGATCGTTATTTTCTTTTTTTTTTCTACACACCACCATTTTTGGGCCATTTACTCTCGGACCCCACCCCCCCTTCTCTCCACTGCGCCCGTAAGGTGCTGTAGGGCTCCATGCGATGGCCCCGCCCGTCCCCCGCACAGGTCACGTCCTACTTTGAGAGACGACCCGGTGATGCTGTAGTAAAGTGAGATCGCGTCAGGGACGGTCTGGTGGAGTATTGCTCAAAGCAAACTGGATCTTCAGGTTAAACTCAATGACCATGAGACGACACGACCTGTCACTCCTGCGCGCTCCTTGGGGGAAAATGCAACGAGAAATAAAAAAAAAAGTAATATATAATAATAATAATAATATTAATACTGCACACGGCAAAGATGACAGATTATTTGGCTACCATTTTGCTGGGATCTTTGCTTTTCGACCAAAGCGTGGTGACTACTTTATCCTAATTAGAACTGCTACATTATGTTAGCGTTCTCTTGTGCAGAAATGCCTTTGTTTTGACGGAGAAAACATTTTTTTTTTCAAGAACTCGTTCTCACTAAAAGAACTGGTAATAAATTTGCAGGACGACGAAGCGTGACAGCACTAGCACATTTTCTTTGGTGCTTAGTACAGTGCGTGATGCAGCAGTGCGAGGCGCACTATGCACCGCTGTGGAGGGGAAAAACACGCTGTGCATGGTGAGATAGGCTCCTCTTTGCAAGACATGTGGTTCTTGGTGCACTGGAAACCTCTGGGGGGGGGGGGGGGGAAACAAGCTGTGCGCAGCTGTTGGCGGCCGCGATCAAGCGCCGAAAACAGTCAGCCCCGTTGTCTTCCATTGTTGTTTGAAACGTTTGACGTCGTTAGGGAAAACACGAAGGCGTTCGTGTACCTGCCACCCCTGCTGTGTCCAAACATGGGATCTACCCCTTTTTTTTTAAAGACACGCGCACAGTCAGGTACTTGCCACCCCTGCTTTATCCATGCAACATAGGATCGCCCATTTGAAAACAAAAAAACTATTTTTTTTAAGTCAGACTTATTATTTTCCTTTGTGACACCCACAATTCCATCCATGATTCTAACCCCCCCCCCTCCCTCCCCACTCTCTTACATTCCTGATGACGATGGCTGTTGGTGAGGCAAATTACCAAAAAAGTACCGTTCTGGTCATGTTTTCCTTTTGACCGTGCGGTATTAGAGAGGTTAAAATTTGATCAACAGATACTGAAGGACGCGCTATTGGACCAAGTTAACTCTTGTTGGCTGGGTTCTTTTTCAAGATCCAGCCCGGTTTGATCAACAGATACTGAAGGACGCGCTATTGGACCAAGTTAACTCTTGTTGGCTGGGTTCTTTTTCAAGATCCAGCCCGGTTTGATCAACAGATACTGAAGGACGCGCTATTGGACCAGGTTAACTCTTGTTGGCTGGGTTCTTTTTCAAGATCCAGCCCGGTTTGATCAACAGATACTGAAGGACGCGCTATTGGACCAAGTTAACTCTTGTTGGCTGGGTTCTTTTTCAAGATCCAGCCCGGTTTGATCAACAGATACTGAAGGACGCGCTATTGGACCAGGTTAACTCTTGTTGGCTGGGTTCTTTTTCAAGATCCAGCCCGGTTTGATCAACAGATACTGAAGGACGCGCTATTGGACCAAGTTAACTCTTGTTGGCTGGGTTCTTTTTCAAGATCCAGCCCGGTTTGATCAACAGATACTGAAGGACGCGCTATTGGACCAAGTTAACTCTTGTTGGCTGGGTTCTTTTTCAAGATCCAGCCCGGTCTGAGCCTGATCACGCGATCAAAGCATATTTAAAATAAAATAAATTAACTTAAAAAAAAATATATATTAAATTATTATATATATATTGACGATTCGACGAATCCTTTCTGTAATGAAAAGACAAAACACATATTCAATACTAGTCACAGCTCGCCAAACATGGTTGTATATCCCATCTATTGAAGTTCCTTGACAAAACATGAACTCAAGTAAGGGATCATTAACAAATTACGTCACGCTAAAAAGGTCATTTTTAGACCCCCCCCTCCCCTGTCACGAAGTGTCACAAATTCTTTAACCCCCCCCCCTCCCCCGTGTCACGTCACACCTAAAAAAATTCAAAACATACATAAAATTTTCATAACTTAAGTAAGATTTTATTTTATTATTTTAAAATGTTCCCACAATGGATTAAGATGTAGTCTTATTAGAAAGAATGAGTTTCACAGCAGCACCTGTAATTGGCTGACTGTAATGGCTGACTGTAATGGCTGACTGTAATGGCTGACTGTAATGGCTGACTGTAATGGCTGACTGTAATGGCTGACTGTAATGGCTGACTGTAATGGCTGACTGTAATGGCTGACTGCAATGGCTGACTGTAATGGCTGACTGTAATGGCTGACTGTAATGGCTGACTGTAATGGCTGA
>CAXITT010000752.1:13864-24499 GCA_964033795.1 Lymnaea stagnalis | reverse complement strand
GGGGGATGGGGGGGGAATGGGGACGGAGAGACTGGCTGACGGACCGGAAGTTGGGCTGGTATTAAGTCAGTGAGGGGGAGAGCCTCTGTAGGAAACCACGTGACAGGTGAAATATAGAGCGGGGCCGGTTGGCGGCCAAACGCTTTCCAGATCTCCCGAGTTCGTCCATAGCGGATTTAGCGGTGCTGGTGATGAATGGTGTAAGATGGTCCACGTCTATGAGAAGTCAAAAAAAAAGTGTGTGTGTGTGTCTCAGTGGGTTTTTTTTTGGGGGGGGGAGGTTGTAATGGGGGCACTCGGATATTTTTTAAACAGAAATCTCAAATTTGTCAGAATTGGAATCTCTAAAAGATGGCTAAAGAAACACGATATGGGAAGCGGTAATTTTTGTTTATTGTTTGTAGTTCGTCCGTCGAAAATCGATCATGACCTGTTTCAAACATCGGCTTGGTGCTAGGGCTGGCTCTGTTTGCTTGGGTGCGCAGATGGCTGATCAGGCCGACTCTTGTCTGCGGGTGCGCAGATGGCTCATAAGGCCGATTCTGGCACGAGATTTCTTGCGTAGCAGGTGCAGGGAATTGATGGGACTACTCCAGGTACAGACTTAATCCGGGCTTCTCCGGCTTGTCTTTTGTGTTTGGCATCAGTGTTTCTGTCGGCCTCATGGGGCGTTGAGCCCCTTGTGTAGGGAGGAGCGCCACGAGTCTCAATCTTTTGAGGACCGCTACCACTTGTTCATCTACCCACACGCAAAAAACTACTCACCGAAATCCACACACCCACACACACACACACACACACGTGCATCATTACTCATCTCACAACCACACTTTCACCATCACTCATACCCACACACACACACGCGTGCATCATTGGTCATCTCACAACCACACTTTCACCATCACTCATGCCCACACACACACACGCGTGCATCATTGGTCATCTCACAATCACACTTTCACCATCACTCATGCACACACACACACAGGCGCGCCATGACCGACGATCAAATGCATCACCACTCATCCACGCATTCGTGCATCATCTCCCACTCTGTCTTAAAATTAAAAGAGGGAGGGGGTGGGGGGTGGGGTAATAGTTATCATTTCTTGAAAAGATAATGATTGCGTACACATAATAATGTGTACGTTAAAGTAAAAGGTGGCGACGTAATTTGGACTGAATGAGTTAAAGCAGGGGCTGCCAACAAGGGGCGTCATTTTGGTAGGGCAGGCCGGGGCATTTGCTATGTACTGTGGCGCCTCCAGTAATTAACAACCCAACAAGCCGACCAAGTTTTGGTTCCCCCCCCTCCCCCCAAAAAAAACATGAAAGCCCCTGGTTTCCAACCCACAAGGCTTCACGGGTCCCTTTACATCACGAGTCCAGTCTTCGCGGGAGAGACAACTGTAACTACATCCCATCAATAACATAAACTCCAAAAAAACCAATGTTCGCAGTAATTTTTTGATTCATGAATCATGAACCGAGCCCTGTCCTACATGTCGCTACCTACACCGTCTCGATTCACTAACGGAGCCGTGTCTTGCAAGTAGCTACCTACACCGTCTCGAATCACGAACGGAGCCCTGTCCTACATGTGGCTACCTACACCGTCTCGATTCACGAACGGAGCACTGTCTTACAAGTAGCTACCTACACCGTCTCGAATCACGAACGGAGCACTATCTTACAAGTAGCTACTTACACCGTCTCGATTCACGAACGGAGCCCTGTCCTACATGTGGCTACCTACACCGTCTCGATTCACGAACGGAGCACTGTCTTACAAGTAGCTACCTACACCATCTCGATTCACGAACGGAGCAGTGTCTTACAAGTAGCTACCTACACCATCTCGATTCACGAACGGAGCAGTGTCTTACAAGTAGCTACCTACACCGGCTCGACTCGCGTAAGAATCCCAACCGTCGAATCTGTGACCCTGCCACTGAAACTGCAGAACACCTAACCGTTGGGTGCCCCGGCAGCAGCACCAGAAAGGGATTTTTTTGGGGGGGGGGGGTGGAAAGGAGGGTAGGGGGTGACTGGTCAAACTCATAATAATCCTGTGTTAATCGTCTANCCTAACCGTTGGGTGCCCCGGCAGCAGCACCAGAAAGGGATTTTTTTGGGGGGGGGGGTGGAAAGGAGGGTAGGGGGTGACTGGTCAAACTCATAATAATCCTGTGTTAATCGTCTAATTCCCTGCGATGGCCATTGGATGAGGTTCGCCTGTGGTGTGTTAGCCAAGATCATACGAGTCTAGACGCGACCTCACAAGAGCATTCATTTATATTAAGACACAAAAATAGTAAATCTTTTCTGACGGAGGTAAGGCCATTCATGCATTCCAAAGATAGTCATCCCTCTTACCCCCCCCCCCACCCCCCAACCGCTCCCCTTTCCCCCAAACGCTGGGGGGAAACACTGCTCTGTCCCGCTCATCTTGATCTCCGTTTCCCAACATCAAAACCGTTTAATCCACTCATCGGACACAACGTGATCGCCCCGTACACCCCCGGGACGAGACGGTGTGTCTGACGACCTACGTGACGTACCGTGAACCGATGTCACGTGCAAGTCACGTGACGGTAGCCCATCGCATGGGTGAAATGCTTTTTTTTACAAAATTATTATTTTTCCCTCTTTGTTTTTGTTTTTCCTCTTATCTTCGTTTATTATTATTATTATTTTAACTTCAGCTAACAATGAGATCTCCATATACCATCTTTGTTACCCATACACTTTAAGCGGCATTTCATATGTTATACACTTTAGCAGCATTTCATACGCTATACACTTTGAGAATTTTAGATGGAGTTGGACACGTTAATAGCTGATCATTGTTTTAACCATGAGCTGAAGGCGTTTGTTGGTCTGTGGCCGCAATGAGTGCCGTGGCTGATATTTTTGGCCATGCAGTAGCGTCGCTAAAGGGGTGCATGCCAGCACCTGTTGACTGCCTCACGGGATGAGTAACCAAATTTTAAAAAAAAAAAAAAAAAAATGCAAATTTCACCAGAGCTTGCGGGAGACTGTGTAGCGTCGGTAAAGGGGTGCATGCCAGCACCTGTTGAATGCCTCACGGGAAGAGTAACCAAATTTTAAAAAAAAAAAAAAAAAATGCAAATTTCACCAGAGCTTGCGGGAGACTGTCTCATAGATGTGGGGCAAACGAGACTGTCTCATAGATATGGAACAAACGAGACTGTCTCATAGATATGGGGCAAACGCAGGGTGAGCCATGACATGCAGAGTCGGTGGAGGAGGTTCATTGGTGAGTCGGGAGAGGGGGGGGGGAGGTAACACCAAGAGTTTACCGCCCTGGGTGAGGCCAACAAAACCGACGCCACTGTTAAAAAGCAATAAGTTTTTTTTAAAATTTATTTAATGAAAGGCAACCTTAAATCTAGGATTTTCCAAATCTCAGATATTTCCATTCTGATTTTAAAAAAATGCAATGCTTCATAAATCTCAGAATCTATCTATAATAATAATTCCTGAGTGAATTTTTTCCGTCCCACTCTTATTGCGCACCGTGATGCGCTCTCATTCGCTTCGCTCCTCCCCCCCCCCCTTCTCGGGTCATCCGTATTTGATCACTACCCATTCTTTATGGAGTCAATACAACTCAGCATTGGTGGATGTGTGGCGCCACCTGGAGTTATCATTATGGATTACGCACCGCATCTTCCCCGTCCTTTTACACGCGCAAAGGGTCACGTTGCCCCACAGCTAGTAAGCTCATAAGGGCCTATAAACGCCATATGCTATTTAAACGCGTGGGCTATGGCCATATGCTTCACTAACACTGCAATAAAAATGAACGATGCATGCTAGGCGCATACGATAAAACTTAACAACAACAACAGTTCTTTCACCCTTACCTACCCACCCACGCCACCCCGGCTGACCCATAGGACGGGCTACTCCAGGCAGGGCGGGCTCAAGGCACCTGCAACCCGTGCAGTTCCCCGGGGGGCCACGGGCTTAGGGCGCCATCAACGATCTTGAAAAATATGAAGGCCAAAAAAAAAGCCTTGCATTTGGCGCAATGGATGAGATGTAACTTTGCATGCCGAATGTTTGTAGGTCATACAATCTAAATCGTATGTCCATGCTCGGGAAGTTGTAGTGGCAAAAGTCGCTGCTGACAAAGGCGGCCCCCTACTCTGTAGCTGCGTGGGATCCGTTTTGTGTTTGACACGGGATATTTATATGATTGTACTTAAAATGGTGCATAAATTAAGCTTCCCCGGGGCGCCAGCATCGGCAGGGGCCGCAGAGGTTTGAACCCAAATCTTCAAGAATACGCGGAGCCGGGATAACTGTTTGTGTGAGGGAAACGGAAAGCGGACACATGTAACAATCCCACAACGATGACGTCAAGTGTAAAAAAAAAAGTTGTTAAGAGATACGGGATCAGTTTATACAAGACCCACATGTTACCAAAAACAACATGATATCGCCACATGTTGCAAGGGCTTCGTGTCCGATAGCTGTAGCCAATTGCCATCAAACGGACACACGATAGTGTACCACCCAACGGGACATCTCTCTATTAAGTTCAGTTATGTTACAGATAAACCGTTTCCACGGTGAGGCTAACCATGAAACCATGCGTTAATTGTAACCATAGACCTCTTGTTTTTGAAGGGGGGTAGCTTTTCCGTGACAGTTTGGGTGTACGGGCCCCAGCAAGTCTGGAGTTACAACAAGTTAGTGGGTCAGAGAGTGCTTGCTCGCGACCCCAAACTGTGAATTGGCAGGCAATGGAGCGTTGTGTTGATTGGTGTGTTGATAGCTGATTGCTTTGTTGATTGGTGTGATGATTGTTGTGTTGATTGGCGTGTTGATTTTTGTGTTGATTGGTGTGTTGATTGGATATTATTTGAGAACGTGGATATTATATGAGAAGATGGATACTATATGAGAACCTTTGATATTATACGAGAGCATGTTTCTAGTATTAAATTGTGAATCTTAAATGAGAACATTGATCTTATGCGAGAAAATAGATATTATATCATTTCAACGTTCTCATATTACAACATATCTGTTACATGACACTCAAACCTACCCAATCAATTGAGCAGGGTGACACATTTGCTAAATGTATGTGCACATCTGCACCACTGGGCATATACATATCTGCATAGCTTTAATGTCATATGGCAGGGCTTTAGGGTCGGGGGTCAATTTGATCCCGTTGCAGCTCTGTGTCTAGTAGGCTCATCGGCTATGACTCATTCTAAACATTTATGTTATGTAAATATATATATATATATATATATATATATATATATAAATCTGCATGCCTTTTTAAAAATGTATGCCAAAACTGTCACCGACCACCGTTTCCCCCAGCGCCCATCACGACAGTTCCACCTGCTTACCCGTGAGCTGACATCACCGCTTCCTGGTCGTCATCCGGCCAGCAAACACCTCCACGTGTTCCAACCCACGACGGTCCTGACCGGACCAACCAGGTGTCGATGAACTGACCCCGTACCCCGCGGCCGGGCCTGTTAACTAGGAGAGAGAGAGAGAGAGAGAGAGAGAGGGAGAGAGAGAGAGAGAGAGAGACGTCCTCGTTTTCCCGCAGCGCCGGTATCCGACTACGTCCTGGCTACACGATTCCGTGCAGTATTTGCCGTATCGCATCATCAAACCGATTTGACCGAATGACCCATGAAGTCACTGCAATCATACACGAGTCTGTTTTTTTTGTTGTTGTTTTTTTTAAATGACAACAAATGACGTTAAGTCTGGCTCCAGCGTAACACGTCGACTCCGATTACGAGACTCCGCCCGACACAGATGCACGCTGTCAGGGGTAAACCATAGCAGAGCTGAAACGCTGACGTGTAAATAGCAATGTTTCTCAGCTGTACGATAACAATATTTATAGACACGGGGCGTGATGTCTAGTGTGATTCTACCCAGACACGAGGCGTGGTGTCCTGTGTGATCCTACCCAGACACGAGGGAGCGATGTCGAGTGTGATCCTACCCAGAAGCATATTCGGTCACGGCCGATATCCGAATCCAAGGCAGGAGCGCTTCTGTGAGGCGGTCCGATGATGCAAAGATTTTTTTTTTTTAATATTTTTTTTTTTTAAACTCAAAAACTTAACATTTGATAATTTTATCTGTTTATGAAAAGGGGTCCTCAACGTGGCCAGCAGCAGGGTACACGATCTCACGCAATGAATCATCATTTGACTATGAAAAAAACACGATTCAACGTCATAATCTCATATGTTATTTGGTTCATTTATTTCACTGTAATCTTAAGGCTCAATTTTTTTTTGGGGGGGGGGGGGGGGGGAGAGAGAGGATTTGCACATTAGGTCGGGGGCAAGCACCCTTTTTTTTTTTTGTTTAAAGTTTTAATTTCATTTAATTTTCATTGGGCTCCGCGCCGCTCCGTTAAAAATCTGGAAAGTATTTCACTTGGACGTTTTGTGTGTGACGTCATGCCCTTTTTGTTTTGTTTCTGCGATGTATTCTGTTTGTTTATTTGTTTATTTTATTTTTGGGTTGTTTGTGTGTGTGTGTGTGTGTGCTTAGTATCTTCTAGTGAACAAGTCTTGCTAAAAATAACCATGGTGAGTTTGAACACATTAGGTCATCTCACTTAGCGAGCTAACTGTGTTATTTGGTGTGGCTTCCTGTCTGTTATGAGCCACGTTATTAAGAAAAATAATTAATGACATCCCCCAAGGGTCATATGTGTAGAGCGCCAATAAATGAATGTATTCATTAGACACACAGAGCTATATTTGGCTCCACAACTAGCGCTCGTGGGGCATTTTGACATCTTGAAGGGTGTCACTGGAAATCAGCAGAATCGGACAATCGGTAATCAGCCTTTGTGTGTGTCTGGGGGGGGGGGGTCGGATTAATCGTCCAATCATCCATATTTAACATAGT
The DNA here is from genome assembly GCA_964033795.1 of Lymnaea stagnalis. Classification (NCBI taxonomy): domain Eukaryota; kingdom Metazoa; phylum Mollusca; class Gastropoda; family Lymnaeidae; genus Lymnaea; species Lymnaea stagnalis. The sequence continues at coordinate 17,560 of CAXITT010000752.1, read as the reverse complement.
ATCTCTAGTTACGAGCCGTACACTTACTTAATTCCATTTTAAAAAAATCTATATTTGGCTCCAAAACTAGCGCGCGTGGGGCATTTTGACATCTTGAAGGGTGTCACTGGAAATCAGCAGAATCGGACAATCGGTAATCAGCCTTTGTGTGTGTCTGGGGGGGGGGGTCGGATTAATCGTCCAATCATCCATATTTAACATAGTATCTCTAGTTACGAGACGTACATCTACATAATTTCATTTTTAAAAAAAAGATATTGGAAGTTTTATGGAGATTTCATCACATTAGGTACCGTACACACCAGAGAAATGTCCATTGTTTGCTGTGTGAAGTTCTTTTTTTTTTTGTTGTTTTTTTTTAACACAATGACGCTGGCACCAAATATCATCATCATCAGTGGCACTGGTAGGGCCCTGGCCTGCTCCACCACATTCCACCTCCCGCCTCCAGGACACCAAATATCATCATCACCAGTGGCGCTGGTAGGGCCCTGGCCTGCTCCACCACATTCCGACTTCCGCCTCCAGGGCACCAAATAACGTATAGCTTTAATATTTTCTAAGCTGTCGAGACTTCAGTAGCTGGAGATGACGAAAAAATATCATGTGACTTTTTTTTTTTCCAAAGGTTACCTTGCACAAGGCTATTTCCCCCTGGCCGTTAAAACTGCACTAGCGCGATACGCAGAAGGTTAGGCTTAGGTTACTCGAAAATAACCGTGAGTTTGCGTGTAAATTAAAGTCCTTCGCTAACCATTGGATGGCAACTCATCTAAGAGAAGGCAAACTCGGACATCAAACCCGGGAGATGGAGTCCCGTAGGCGGTATGACAATGACACAATGAAACTTCCGGCAACTCTCGCGAGGTGGAACGCATAAAGAGCACGGTGAAACACGCAACAAAAAAACAACCCAACAACAACTGGTCATCTACTGCATCCTACTGCGTTTTCAATCTACTGCAGAGCTGGGTTTTTTTTTTCTTTCTTTTGAAAGGCAGGGTTCAAACGTCTTGGGCGGCCACGGGCGGCACTAATCCTAATTACGCCAATGTCGGACAAGCTTCTTCTATGTACTCAACCGACCTCATCTATTTCTCCGAATATTTATCTTTATTTTTTTTAATTAAAAATATTTTGTTTGAAAATGTACGGTCTTGGCGCTTTAAATCTTTGTCACCTGGATCCGGCACACGAGTTTCGTTTTATCTAATGTGCGGTGACCTGCCCCTGGATCTGGCACACGAGTTTCGTTTTATCTAATGTGCGGTGACCTGCCCCTGGATCCGGCACACGAGTTTCGTTTTATCTAATGTGCGGAGACCTGCCCCTGGATCTGGCACACGAGTTTCGTTTTATCTAATGTGCGGTGACCTGCCCCTGGATCTGGCACACGAGTTTCGTTTTATCTAATGTGCGGAGACCTGCCCCTGGATCCGGCACACGAGTTTCGTTTTATCTAATGTGCGGTGACCTGCCCCTGGATCTGGCACACGAGTTTCGTTTTATCTAATGTGCGGTGACCTGCCCCTGGATCCGGCACACGAGTTTCGTTTTATCTAATGTGCGGAGACCTGCCCCTGGATCTGGCACACGAGTTTCGTTTTATCTAATGTGCGGTGACCTGCCCCTGGATCTGGCACACGAGTTTCGTTTTATCTAATGTGCGGAGACCTGCCCCTGGATCCGGCACACGAGTTTCGTTTTATCTAATGTGCGGTGACCTGCCCCTGGATCTGGCACACGAGTTTCGTTTTATCTAATGTGCGGTGACCTGCCCCTGGATCCGGCACACGAGTTTCGTTTTATCTAATGTGCGGAGAACTGCCCCTGGACCTGGCACACGAGTTTCGTTTTATCTAATGTGCGGAGACCTGCCCCTGGATCCGGCACACGAGTTTCGTTTTATCTAATGTGCGGTGACCTGCCCCTGGATCTGGCACACGAGATTCGTTTTATCTAATGTGCGGAGACCTGCCCCTGGATCCGGCACACGAGTTTCGTTTTATCTAATGTGCGGTGACCTGCCCCTGGATCTGGCACACGAGTTTCGTTTTATCTAATGTGCGGAGAACTGCCCCTGGATCCGGCACACGAGTTTCTTTGTAGCTCTTGTGTGGAGACAGCGCGTGGTCCCATGTTACACCTACCGGTTAGGCCAGCCGCGCTAGTGATCCAAGTAGTTATCTGGGTGTCAATGGTTACCGACACTTTTCTGGCACTTGTCTGGCTCTCCGGTAATGGAGCACACGAAGACATCACGGGAAGGTGAAGCACTGTGAGGGTTGGGGGGGGGGGGCGTAGAAGAGAGTGAGAGAGACGGAGGAATGGAGAGCGAGAGGGAGAGAGACGAATCAAGAGAATTCAAGGAGACGGATGGAGGAAGGGAGGGGGAGAGGGAACAGAGAATTGGAGAGTGTGTATGGGGGGTGAGAGAGACGAAGTTTGATAGTGAAGGGAGAGAGACAAATGAAGGGAGAGAGACAAATGAAAGGAAAGAGACAAATAAAGGGAGATAGACAAATGAAAGGAGAGAGAAGGGCGATTAGATGAATAGTTTGAATTTTTTAAGATACTCAGAGCAGAGGCATTGTGAGAGAGAAAAGGAAAAATAGACAGAGAGAGAGAGAGAGAGAGAGAGAGAGAGAGAGAGAGAGAGAGAGAGAGAGAGAGAGAGAGAGAGAGAGAGAGAGAGAGAGGGGAGAGAGAGAGAGAAAAGGGATAAAATGAGTGAGAGAGAGATAGAGAGAAAAAGAAAAAAAGAGAGAGAGAGAGAGAGAGAGAGAGAGAGAGAGAGAGAGAGAGAGAGAGAGAGAGAGAGAGAGAGAAAGAGAGAGAGAGAGAGAGGGGAGAGAGAAAGAGAAAACGGTTAAAATCAGTGAGTGAGCGATAATCTTAAGTTCGCTAATCTCTACGAAAGTAAATTGGAAGCCTAGAAGATGGGTGGGTAGCTGTAGACATGGGTGGGCATCTGTGGACATGGTCGGATATCTGTACACATGGGAGGATAACTGTAGACATGGGTGGGCATCTGTAGACATGGATGGGTATCTGTAGACATGGGTGGGTATCGGTGTACATGGGTTGGTATCTGTAGACATGAGTGGGCATCTGCAGACATGGGTGGGGTATCTGTAGACATGGGTGGGCATCTGCAGACATGGGCACCGTATGATTTTTAACGTATTTTTCTAACTTAGAGGAAATGGGCCGAGTCTATCATTGACGGCCGGGACTCATAGTTGGCTTATAAGTAATCTCATTCAAAAAACAACAACCTAGTTGCCTCCAAAAATTCAGCTGTGCTGGTTTCGTATTTTTATTTACTATTACTTTTTTTTTTAGAAATTTCCATGGAACGTGACCCCCCCCCCCCCTCACACGCACACACACACTTTTTTAAATACATGGGTCGGAGATCTATGTGGTGGTGTCCGAGGTCGGGGGGGGGGGTGGTACCGGGACCACTGTTCCCTGTGATGTACGGTTGTTTGAGTCCACGTCGACATGGCGTTGTCATCAAGGCCTGACCCGTGACATTACGTCACGCAGCGCATTCCGTCCATTGTGGATTTTTATAAAAGCACTTAGTACCGGGGTATAAAAGCCTCACCATGACAACTCCACCCAAGTATAAAAGCCTCACCATGACAACTCCACCCAAGTATAAAAGCCTCACCATGACAACTCCACCCA
>CAXITT010000751.1:334598-358698 GCA_964033795.1 Lymnaea stagnalis | reverse complement strand
CCCCCCCCCCTATAACTACCTTATATAGATTCCTCCGCAGATTGACACCACATACGTAAACCTCCCCGGTGGCGATGGGCAGCTCTCCGGTCAGCATCTTGACGACGGTAGACTTTCCTGAGCCCCGCCCCCCTAGGAGGCAGAAGCATGAGCTGTTGCGGACGCCCTGGCACAGACTGCCCACCCCCGTGGGGCACACGCCGTCCGACACCCGGTGGGGGCTGGGGTCCACAAGGAGAATGGCGTCTGAAGGAAATGGATACAAGTCAGTCAGATTACGCCACCTCCTCAAGAAATAAACCTGGAATCGTGTTGTTAAAGGACTCACCATTTTCTCTGGCGGAGTCGTGTAATGGAAAAAACTAATAGTTTCAAAATAATAGCTTAAGTGACACGTTTCTTCATCTACGATTGGAGATGGAGTCTTGAACTTGGCATAACTAACACGGGGGCTTGGGATGTTTGCGTCCGTTGAAGCTTTAAATTATAAATGTTACTGGGAAAGTGTGCAACCCGGGGGTCTGGGAAAGTGTGCAACCCGGGGGTCCGCTATAGAATGTCTAGGTAATACATAAAACGCCTAGCTCTGAAATCTAGAAATTATATCCCTTTGACCCCTTAAATCTCTACACACGTGACCCAAGAAGGCTGTTGTATTGACGTCCCGAAAGTCAAAAATCTAATCAGTCATGATAGAAGAAAAACCAGACCGCAAGAATCCACGTGTCATTACGAGATCTATATCACGATAGGCTGTCACATTAAATAGCTTTTAAAATCGCTTTTCATCTACGTGTCGAGTTATTGACTTTAAATTTGGGTACACTTATGTATTCAAAATATATTCGCCCAGTCCCATATTTTAATAACCACCCCCCCCCCCACCCTCAGCGACCATCCCCTCACGCTTAGAAACAAAATTATGGTATTAGTTATTGACTTTAAATTTGGGTACACTTATGTATTCAAAATATATTCGCCCAGTCCCATATTTTAATAACCACCCCCCCCCCACCCTCAGCGACCATCCCCTCACGCTTAGAAACAAAATTATGGTATATTATCTTATCACAGGATCACCTCACAAACCCACTGGCCGAGACTTAATAATCATTACACAAACCTACTGTGCTTGATTTACTATCATAACACAAACCCACTGGCTTAGACTTACTGTCCTTCAACAACTCGTTGAGTGACGTGGCCTTGACGTACTTCCTCTCCTCTAATACGTCATTGTCGGGGTTCAAGGGCGTGTACTCAAAGCTACCAGAAGCCCTTTCGTTTGTCGCGGTTCCTGTCAGACGATCACTGTGAACATTGAGAATCCCGATTAATGAACCGCAAACCGGACTTGGGGACTGACAGGAGGGAATGACGAGGCAAAACTGGAGGGAAACCTGCGAACACCATTTCTGTCTGCGTTTTTTTTTTCAAACTAACCGGAAACACATTGACACGGATTACGAAAAAGGTGATCACCACTGTCACCCTGGAGTTAGTCTAACCTTCCCGACACTCCCGACTTAATGTTCGAGTTGCACACGTTGCTATGGTAAACTCCACACCTCCCGACTTGAAGTTTCGAGTTACACACGTTGCTATGGTAAACTCCACACCTCCCGACTTGAAGTTTCGAGTTACACACGTTGCTATGGTAAATTTATAGTTTACACCGTTGTCACCTCACGTTTTGGTTCCAAGCTCTCACTTAACTTGGAAATAGAATTTGGTTCAAATATTTCAAGCATCGATCTTTCTACAAGCATAAGAATATAGCGGAAGCTAAGAATTAAAAACAGGTTCTATTTTCCTCAATTGTAAGAAGAGTGCCAAGTGATGACTAGTGTCACGAGACGACTAGTGCCAAGTGATGACTAGTGCCAGGTGATGACTAGTGTCACGTGATGACTAGTGCCAAGTGATGACTAGTGCCAAGTGTTGACTAGTGTTACGTGATGACTAGTGCCAAGTGATGACTAGTGCCAAGTGTTGACTAGTGCCAAGTGATGACTAGTGTCACGTGATGACTCGTGTCACGTGATGACTCGTGCCAAGTGATGACTAGTGCTAAGTGATGACTAGTGCCAAGTGAAAACGAATAAAACGCAGGGTAAAAACGGCGTCAAATTTTAATTAAGTTTTAAAAAATAAAAGAAAATCATATTGCATTTTCATTATTTTTTTCGGGGAATGGGGAAAAAAAAAAGGGGGGGGGGGGCAAATGTTTTCCTGCTACGGGTAGCACTAACCCGATTGACGCCCCTGAGAGAATGATACTGTTAAATAATAATTTCACTATCCCGTGATTGAACTTCGGTTCCAAGTTACTTCCCTTATCACCTGAGACACTTCCGGGTACCAAGGAAGTTAATGGCCCGGCACATCTAGCAAGAAAAGTTCAGAGTTCCTAACCATGACTTTAAAGAAAGGAACCATATCATCGGTTAGATAGAGATAGCGTCCAAACTTTAAAAAAAAAAAAAAAGTTGTATTCATTGAAACTTTACCTCATCCTTTGCCGGGGACGTTTCTCAAGATGTAAAAGTAGTGCCCACCAGATGATCGTCTGTAGTAGAAATATCACTGCGCTAATGTAAACGTAGGCATCGGCGTTGACGCTGAGAATCGTTTCTAGGAATAAGAGAAATAATTTTAACCCCTAACCAACCGTAGAAGACGAAATAATTGGTAAATTTGAGTTAGGGGGATGGAAATCTTGTTCAGCTAACTTACCCCGAGGCTGGAAAATGTTTGACATTTTGAAAGTCATTTCATAGCATTGTTTTCGAATTTGACCTCCTAATATTTCACTTGATTTGAGTATCGTTGTCCGCTTCAAGTTTGTATCGGCCATTTTTAATCAAGTTTTGAAACAATTTTAGATTATGTAGGATCATCAAGCATTTCATCAGGCTGGATAGTGACCATGATAATATGATACACACCATGATAATTTGATACTCATCATGCTAGTAAGATACTCAACACGATAATATAATACTCAACACGATAATGTGATTCCCATCATGACAATATCATACACACCATGATAATATGGTACTCACGATGATAATATGATACTCCCCAACATAATACTATACTCATCATGATGATATGATAATAACGATGATAATATTATACTCAAAACATAATACGATACCATGTTAAAGAATACTCACCAAAATGATACGATACTCGATACTCGCATACAATCCTTATCAGCATAATAGATTACTCAACCACACCTACAATGCCACTCACCAACAGAGTCGCCGCGCAAGGCGATGCCTAGGATGTAGAACATGCAACTGGTCATCAGGTAACACGGCGACAGGAAGGAGAAAATGATCATGAGGACGATGTGTCCCAGCAAACCCACGTCAGCGACAGTGTTCATGGCGGGCAACAGGAGGCCTGGAAAGTGAAAGAGTGAAACATGTGCTAAGTTTGCCTTCTGATCCTGTGTTGCCTTCAATGTCGGCAAGCCAAGGCATGTAACCAAGCCTTAATCAATTATAGAACATTCAGTAAAAGACATAACAAAAAAACAATGGACATTTTTAATACACGACCTGCCTTAAGATTTCCTAAAAGTTAATTGGTCAATGTTTCGAACTGAGGGTCTCAAGTTTACACAAAAAAAAATGTACAGGCCCGCGCTAACTGAACACATTAACACTCAATTCACACAATAAAATTTTCGTCAAATTTCTTTTTGAACGCACTATTTTATGTTACAACAAAGTTCATTCAAAAAGAAATTTGACGAAAATTTGATGGCGTGAACTGAGGATAAGGTAACCGCAGGCACATACAGCTTCCTCATGGTTTCCCGACCAAATCAACCTCTTCGCATACTGCATTGCCGTGTTCCGTAAAGTCGACCGTAGAGCGTACCATCCATAAGGCAACAAAGCGGAACACAGGGAGAGATCATCTTATAGACGTTAGCCACATATATGGGAGAACTACCCCTGATGATTTACCGGCACTAACTCAAGTTTTACCTAAATGAACTTTTTTTTTTTGTATGTAGGAATCGCATCATTTAGTCATTTATGCTTTACTCAATTCCCCGTGACCCATCTTGTCTTATAGAAGTAGCATGTGTTACCTCCCGCATTAATGTACTGGGTCCTGGGGCGAAACGGCTGGCTTGGAACATTGCCGCCTCATTCAGATTAGACATGCTCGTCAGTCACCGTTTGTCAATACAAACACAGATTGGACATGCGTCTCGTCAGACACCGTTTGTCAATACAAACACAGATTGGACATGCGTCTCGTCAGACACCGTTTGTCAATACAAACACAGATTGGACATGCGTCTCGTCAGACACCGTTTGTCGATACAAACACATTAGACATGCGTTTCGTCAGACACCGTTTGTAAATACAAACACAGATTGGACATGCGTCTCGTCAGACGCCTTTTGTCGACACAAACACAAACGCAATCTAACCAAAAATCAAACTGATGACCAGCGTCACGGCTTCGCCATAGGCGGGGCGGTTGAAGACGTTGTGGAGGACGTAGACGTACGGCATGAGCGGCAACCCGAACAGCATGACGGTGGTCAGCGTCAGGATCCAGCGGTCCCCGGAGAGAAAGTTGAACGGCTGCAACGCGTAGGCGACCAGCTGTGTGCTGACCACGACGACGAAGATCGTGAAGTCTACCAAGAACGCCCCGAACCAATAATTGAACGTGTTAACTCCACAAGTAGCAGCAAGCTCCGGAGCTCTGAACTGAACGATACATTAATTGAAAGTTTGGTGATATTTTAGGTCAGTTGTGGATGGGAAGGTGAAACTTGCTATTAAAAAAAAAAAAAAAAAATCTGAATGACAATAGAAAGTTTGAACTCAATGTCAAGGTTGATACCCGCTCACAGAGAGCGGTCAAATAGGAATGCCAGGTATTAAATAATATTTTTAAAGAATAATCCCTATTATTTTAACTTGGGGTGAATCAAACTTAAATTACCAAAGTTATTGATAACAGATTCAGAGTTACATACTTAAAGACTCATCATGTGGGTAGTGACTTGTTTTGTTTTACATTACCTCTGGAGCATCCATTCCACCCAGTACTATATTAAAGAATCCATAACAATATATTACCCCCATTACTCACGTATCTCTGACCCCCATTACTCACGTATCTCTGATCACCACTACTCACGTATCTCTGACCCCCCATTACTCACGTATCTCTGATCACCACTACTCACGTATCTCTGACCCACCCATTACTCACGTATCTCTGACCCCCATTACTCACGAATATCTGACCCCCCATTACTCACGTATCTNTTCTTATCTGCCTTAAAATTCTAAGTGCGCTTTTCTTATCTGCCTTAAAATTCTAAGTGCGCTTTTCTTATCTGCCTTAAAATTCTAAGTGCGCTTTTCTTATCTGCCTTAAAATTCTAAGTGCGCTTTTCTTATCTGCCTTAAAATTCTAAGTGCGCTTTTCTTATCTGCCTTAAAATTCTAAGTGCGCTTTTCTTATCTGCCTTAAAATTCTAAGTGCGCTTTTCTTATCTGCCTTAAAATTCTAAGTGCGCTTTTCTTATCTGCCTTAAAATTCTAAGTGCGCTTTTCTTATCTGCCTTAAAATTCTAAGTGCGCTTTTCTTATCTGCCTTAAAATTCTAAGTGCGCTTTTCTTATCTGCCTTAAAATTCTAAGTGCGCTTTTCTTATCTGCCTTAAAATTCTAAGTGCGCTTTTCTTATCTGCCTTAAAATTCTAAGTGCGCTTTTCTTATCTGCCTTAAAATTCTAAGTGCGCTTTTCTTATCTGCCTCAAAATGTTAAGTGCGTACTCCAACTCCAATATGATCATTGCCTATAACTCTAAGGATGGAGCTCCAATGTAGATCTATATTTCAACCTTTGTACTCCAGGACATGACAACTCAACCAGTAACTGAGTGTGACCTCACCGTAAGTGGCTCCGAGTGCAGTTTCTTAGCCTTGTAAAGCCCAATGCTCGCCTCCGGTGGCGCCTTGAGCACCGCCCCTACGTACACGTCTCGAGAATATTCCTCAAAGTTTTCCTCAGCCCACTGCTTCAGGTACGTGTCGACATCCTGTGGTACAGTGGACAAGAGCGGTACAATGGACAACAGCGGTACAATGGACAAGACCAGTACAATGGACAAGAGAATCGACTAATGGGACAAAAGTGGTATAATGTACAGGACCGGTACAATTGATTAGACCGGGACAAAGTGGTATAATGTACAAGAGCGGTACACTGGACAAGACCGGTACAATGGACAAGAGGATGGACAAATGGACGTCTTAACTTCTACAGACTTTATATTATCATGCACGGCTTGGGGACAAGGTTAGGAGGTTTTGGAAAAAAAAAAGGCTTGGAAAAATCGTCAAAAAATGATTAGATTTAATAATAAGTAAAGTAACATGCACTAACAAAATAGGTACTATAGAGGTAGGTACTAAAGAAATAAGTAATACGGAAGTATTCACTAAAGAAATAAGTAATAAAGAGGTATGTACTAAAGAAATAATTGATAAAGAAGTATGCACCAAAGAAATAAGTAATACGGAAGTATTCACTAAAGAAATAAGTAATAAAGAGGTATGTACTAAAGAAATAAGTGATAAAGAGATAGGTACTAAAGAAATAAGTAATAAAGAGGTATGTACTAAAGAAATAAGTAATAAAGAGGTATGTACTAAAGAAATAAGTAATAAAGAGGTATGTACTAAAGAAATAAGTGATAAAGAGATAAGTACTAAAGAAATAAGTAATAAAGAGGTATGTACTAAAGAAATAAGTAATAAAGAGGTATGTACTAAAGAAATAATTGATAAAGAGATAGGTACTAAAGAAATAAGTAATAAAGAGGTATGCACCAAAGAAATAAGTAATAAAGAGGTATGTACTAAAGAAATAAGTAACAAAGAGGTATGTACTAAAGAAATAAGTAATAAAGAGGTATGTACTAAAGAAATAAGTAATAAAGAGGTATGTACTAAAGAAATAATTGATAAAGAGGTATGTACTAAAGAAATAATTGATAAAGATATAGGTATTAAAGAAATAAGTAATAAAGAGGTATGCACCAAAGAAATAAGTAATAAAGAGGTATGTACTAAAGAAATAAGTAATAAAGAGGTATGTACTAAAGAAATAATTGATAAAGAAGTATGCACCAAAGAAATAAGTAATACGGAAGTATTCACTAAAGAAATAAGTAATAAAGAGGTATGTACTAAAGAAATAAGTGATAAAGAGATAGGTACTAAAGAAATAAGTAATAAAGAGGTATGTACTAAAGAAATAAGTAATAAAGAGGTATGTACTAAAGAAATAAGTAATAAAGAGGTATGTACTAAAGAAATAAGTGATAAAGAGATAAGTACTAAAGAAATAAGTAATAAAGAGGTATGTACTAAAGAAATAATTGATAAAGAGATAGGTACTAAAGAAATAAGTAATAAAGAGGTATGCACCAAAGAAATAAGTAATAAAGAGGTATGTACTAAAGAAATAAGTAATAAAGAGGTATGTACTAAAGAAATAATTGATAAAGAGATAGGTACTAAAGAAATAAGTAATAAAGAGGTATGCACCAAAGAAATAAGTAATAAAGAGGTATGTACTAAAGAAATAAGTAATAAAGAGGTATGTACTAAAGAAATAAGTAATAAAGAGGTATGTACTAAAGAAATAATTGATAAAGAGATAGGTACTAAAGAAATAAGTAATAAAGAGGTATGCACCAAAGAAATAAGTAATAAAGAGGTATGTACTAAAGAAATAATTGATAAAGAAGTATGCACCAAAGAAATAAGTAATAAAGAGGTATGTACTAAAGAAATAAGTAATAAAGAGGTATGTACTAAACAAATAAGTAATAAAGAGATAGGTACTAAACAAATAAGTAATAAAGTAGTATGTACTAAAGAAATAAGTAATAAAGAGGTATGTACTAAAGAAATAAGTAATAAAGAGGTATGTACTAAACAAATAAGTAATAAAGAGATAGGTACTAAACAAATAAGTAATAAAGTAGTATGTACTAAAGAAATAAGTAATAAAGAGGTATGTACTAAAGAAATAAGTAATAAAGAGATAGGTACTAAACAAATAAGTAATAAAGTAGTATGTACTAAAGAAATAAGTAATAAAGAGGTATGTACTAAAGAAATAAGTAATAAAGTAGTATGTACTAAAGAAATAAGTAGTAAAGAGGTATGTACTAAAGAAATAAGTAATAAAGAGGTATGTACTAAAGAAATAAGTAATAAAGTAGTATGTACTAAAGAAATAAGTAATAAAGAGGTATGTACTAAAGAAATAAGTAATAAAGTAGTATGTACTAAAGAAATAAGTAGTAAAGAGGTATGTACTAAAGAAATAAGTAATAAAGAGATAGGTACTAAACAAATAAGTAATAAAGTAGTATGTACTAAAGAAATAAGTAATAAAGAGGTATGTACTAAAGAAATAAGTAATAAAGAGGTATGTACTAAAGAAATAAGTAATAAAGAGGTATGTACTAAAGAAATAAGTAATAAAGTAGTATGTACTAAAGAAATAAGTAATAAAGAGGTATGTACTAAAGAAATAAGTAATAAAGAGGTATGTACTAAAGAAATAAGTAATAAAGAGGTATGTACTAAAGAAATAAGTAATAAAGTAGTATGTACTAAAGAAATAAGTAATAAAGAGGTATGTACTAAAGAAATAAGTCATAAAGAGGTATGTACTAAAGAAATAAGTAATAAAGAGGTATGTACTAAACAAATAAGTAATAAAGAGGTATGTACTAAAGAAATAAGTAATAAAGAGGTAGGTACTAAAGAAATAAGTAATTAAGAGGTATGTACTACTAGTTCACACTGTAGAACGCATTTCTTATTACAGTTCAATGACTACACCACTTTATAGCATAAAAATTAACAACTATAAAGGCCGCGGGCAGTCACAGGACAACAATTCTGCCAGATCTGCAGGCAGATGGTCAACGATGGTATGCAGCAAAATCACCCAGGTTGCATGGTACAGGTGACGGATATGAGTGAGCTTGTTTGGCCCTAGGACTCTTATCATTTCTTCTTTTTTTTTGTCCCTCTCAACAAAGAGATGGACAGTTAATAAATCAGTTTTGCAACCTCATTAAGATTTTTTGAACACCTACAGTACTATCACTAATGCCCTTGGCGAGGTATGCTCTGGTGTTGGTGAAAGCTACAGTGCTACCACTAATTCCCTTGGTCATGTATTCTCTGATGTTACTGAAAGCTTCAGTGCTATCGCTAATGCCCTTGGTCATGTATGCTCTGATGTTAATCAAAGCTACAATGCTGTCACTAATGCCCCGATGTGTCTTTGCGTCCATGTAGCTATTATGTCATAAAAACCCTTGTGTCATAATAGCCCCTTTTTGGTAATAGTGTGACAAAAAAAAAAAAAAAGAAGAGCTGGTCCACGGCACTGGATTATTTAAACTAACAGCATCCTAGGCCATATAAAACGAAAGAACAATTCGACGGAGCATTGTACAACTTAGAGATGGGAACCGGATCGAACCCCAACCGAGCACACCGAAACCGAACCCTGTTGACGACCGAACTTGAACCGAACCGAGCTTCTAAAAGAGGTTTCGATTCCCATCTCTGGTACAAACCACACAGTTATCGAGGACAGGGCACATCTGTACCAGGGGTCTGTTGAACTCGACGAGCCGGTTCGTTTCATTGAGGGCCTCAAACTGCCCCCTGTAAGCGTCCGCGAAGCCCGCGGCGACGCCCTCGCTGACCGTCAGGTGGGTGACGGTGGCGGTCTGGTTGTTCAGCGCGAACATCAGGGGCGCGTCCCGCCAGCCGTCGGTGTCGTCCACGGGGTACTCCCAGAGGGCCGTGCCGGCGCTGACGGCGAACAGGAGGACGATCCACGCCAGCATGGGCAGCACGGCTCGCCCGCGAAGCCTGAACTCTTTCGCCGCAATGGCCACGATTTGTTTGTAATGAAAGGCGAGACCTTTGACCTTCTTGGCGGAGGCCATCAGTTGCATCAACTCTGTGAAAGGGTGAGAAGAAAACTATGAACTATGTTTACTTGCGGACCAAAACGAAATCAAGGGATTGCTTTAATGCGAGGTAATAATAGTCCATTGTAGCACGTTCGGCTGGGGCTACACTGAGTCTCGTGGCTTCAAGGATTGAACATTAAAAAAAAAGAAAGACTGAATACAACGATTAACAAAAAAGAAACGCATGAAATGTTCGCCATTGATTTAAAAAAGGAAGCCAAAGTTGACAGACGAAGGGACAAATGTGTGCGTGGCTTTTTTTATTCATAGGTGGGCGGAAGAAACACTTTAATTTAAAGACACCACAGCCAAGTTCAGAATGAGCACAATTATTCAGGATTAATTCGATGATTATAACGAAAGGCATGGCCATGGTCGATGTCGACTGATAGGATAGTTAATTCAGCAACAGACGTTTGAAAAAAGTTTTTGCACCTCAGATTTAATTAAAACGGCTTACGTTAATTCTAATACGCTGACCTTTACTTCTTTGGCCTTCAGTGCCAGAAACCCTCTCTACTCACCATGCAGGGCAGCACGGCAAAAAATATTTCGTTTTCACTTTTTGACAAAGTCAAGGATGGATTTGTATCTGTTTTTGTGAAACGACATCTTTGCGCAGTCCCTTGATCTGTTTTTCTTTTTTTTTGGTTTGTTTTTGCCGGCACAATGTGACGATGGTGTAGACTTCGCAGGACGAAATCCACAAGGCCTGGGATTATTCTTTTAGGATTATAAGCTGGTTCCCCACACAGCAAATCGCATCTCTCCACGCCGCTGGATAACCCAAGGGAACATCATGTGGATGATGCAGCTTGGCACCAGTGGCGTCGCAGCAGTTGTCAGGAAGTTTAATTGTGTCAGTGTTATCCGCCTACGGAACTCCATCTCCAGGTTTGAATTCAGTGTTTCCTGCTCTTAGATGAATCGCCATCCAAGGTTGACGAGTCCCCTCCACCCGGGGTGCTTTGTTCGTCATAAACAATGTTTATGCCACACAGCATTCGGAAAAAACAAAGCTCTAACGTACTGCTACTTGGGGAGAGGGTTGGACGTTTTTGGAGTTCACCCCAGGTAAAATTTAGTCAAGGTTCGCCACTGAATGTGTTCGGTACCCATAATACAGCATAACTATCCATAATACCTAGTATATTCTCTCCTTCTATTTTCGGATCAACGGGGTTCTCTGTAACTTCCGGGGGTAAAACTTGCTTCGGAGATTGGCTGTAGACAGAGTAGATGAGATTGGCTGTAGACAGAGTAGAGGAGATTGGCTGTAGACAGAGTAGATGAGATTGGCTGTAGACAGAGTAGAGGAGATTGGCTGTAGACAGAGTAGATGAGATTGGCTGTAGACATAGTAGAGGAGATTGGCTGTAGTTAGAGTAGAGGAGATTGGCTGTAGACAGAGTAGAGGAGATTGGATGTAGACAGAGTAGAGGAGATTGGCTGTAGACAGAGAAGAGTAAATGTGGGAGTGTGTGTTGTAAATGCGTTTATGTGTGTGTCGAAGGCCAGAGGGAGGGAGGGCGAAAGTAAAAGAGACAATTATAATATTTCTAATTAAGTCATATTCCTATTGTACACTTAATGCCCTAGGTTTTTGGTGGGTCCTTGCTGTCTTAGTGTACGGGAAGCATCTTCATAAGTAGATGATGACTAGGAAAGGCCCAAGAGTCCATCGTCTCAAGGGCGGAACTGTTTAAATATAAATCTCCAACTCACTGATCACATGGAGGTAAAGGTTTGGGCTCATATCCATCCCTGACTCTGTTCAGAAAAAAAAGAAAATGTATCGCTTGAATTCTTGTTCTCATGCGCGACATTACACAACAAATAGAATTTCTATTGTTGGACGAAAATTACACCACTCTAAATAAAAAAAAAAAAAAAGAGGTGCCATCCGGTGCGGATCGCCCCCTTCCTACGCCCCTGTTAAGACATCTTACTTCATAAATAGCCATGAGCTGAAGTATAAAATATTCAATTTATGAACATATTTCCCCCGGTAATTTTTAAAGTAACATACATGGAGCTAATCGCATACGACTCCACCCAAGACCTTAGATACACCATATTAACTTAACGGGTAAGACTGCATCACCCACAACAGGAAGTGGCTGTTCAAGATAGGATGTGGCTGTCCAAGACAGGAAGTAGCTGTACAAGACAGGAAGTAGCCGTACAAGACAGAAAATAGTTGCACAAGACAGAAGGTAGCTGAAGAAGACAGGAAGTAGTTGCACAAGACAGAAGTGGCTGTTTAAGACAGGTAGTAACTGTACAAGACAGCCAGTAAAGGCACATGACCAGTAGTCAAGGTACAAAACTATAACAGTCTCTTACTTGGTGAGGACCTCCTCCAATTGCACAAGGCAAATAATAAATGTACAAGACCGGTAATCAAGGTACAAGACAAGTCCCCTACTTGGTGAGGCCCTCCTACAATGTACTAGGCAAGTATTAAGGTACACGAAATGTAGTAAAGGTACAAGACTAGTCCCCTACTTGGTGAGGCCCTCCTACAATGTACTAGGCAAGTATTAAGGTACAAGAAAGGTAGTAAAGGTACAAGACTAGTCCCCTACTTGGTGAGGACCTCCTCCAGTTGTACAAGACAGGTAGTAAAGGTACAATGCCGGTAGTAAAGATACAACACTAGTCTCCTACTTGGTGAGGACCTCCTCC
Source organism: Lymnaea stagnalis (assembly GCA_964033795.1). Classification (NCBI taxonomy): domain Eukaryota; kingdom Metazoa; phylum Mollusca; class Gastropoda; family Lymnaeidae; genus Lymnaea; species Lymnaea stagnalis. Next base: position 345,935 of record CAXITT010000751.1, on the reverse strand, counting down.
GATGTACTAGGCAAGTATTAAGGTACAAGAAAGGTAGTAAAGGTACAAGACTAGTCCCCTACTTGGTGAGGCCCTCCTCCAATGTACTAGGCAAGTATTAAGGTACAAGAAAGGTAGTAAAGGTACAAGACTAGTCCCCTACTTGGTGAGGCCCTCCTACAATGTACTAGACAAGTATTAAGGTACAAGAAAGGTAGTAAAGATACAACACTAGTCTCCTACTTGGTGAGGACCTCCTCCAGTTGTACAAGACAGGTAGTAAAGGTACAATGCCGGTAGTAAAGGTACAAGACAGGTAGTATCTATACAAGAGAGGTATTAAAGGTACAAGACAGGTAGTAAAGGTACAATATAGGTAGTAACTGTACAAGACTAGTAGTAACTGTAAAAGACAGGTAGTCAAGGTACAAGACAGGTAGTAAAGGTACAATACAGGTAGTAACTGTACAAGACAGGTAGTAAAGGTAGAAGACAGCTAGTAAAGGTACAAGACTAGTCTCCTTACTTGGCGAGCACCTCCTCCAGGGGCGTGAAGCTGAGCTCAAACGACTGGATGCGGAGGGTTTTCTTTTTAATGTCCAGCAGGTGGAGCACTTGGATGAGAAAGAATATGTTGGCCTCCGGCAGGTAGTACTGCAGAACTTTCAAGTTGATGCCCTAGAAACGAAACAAAACGGAACACGCTTCAAAGAACCCTGACCTTGAGAAGTTTTCCAACCCTAAAATGCCCCCCGTAGAGTGACTTCGTGGATGCCTCCTGGCAAGCAGACCACACGCGATAGTGCCCGTCTCCAGAGGCGTAGCGAGGGTGTTTGCCGTCCGGGGACAAGATTCGCGCCGCGGACAAGATCCATTTTAAAGCGCCCCCCCTTTTCTTTTTTTTCAACTCTCAAACCCATTATTTTTACCGATGACATAATATCAAAGCACATTTTGGCGCCCCTAACTAGCTGGCACCCGGGGACATCTGTCCCCACTGCACCCCCCGCGCACCTTTGAACAATACTCTCCGGGGGAATAAGGGAAAACCGGTTGTTGATTTTCACAAATCGGTTACTGAATTTTTCTTATCATGATGAAAGAAAGAAAAAAAGGAATTAAAAAATAATAAATCCAATAATAACCCGATGGTAAAGGTCTTTTTATTATTATAAAATTAAAAAAGTACTTTAAAAAAAAAAAAGATTCTGTACAATCCATGAAATTGTCAGGAAAGTTAGGCACCTTGTCCTTTCACGCGTTAATCTTCGACATGTATTGACCAGGTTACCGGCCCTGGTCTCCCATAACCCCCCCCCCCCCATAACCCCCCCCCCCCCTTATAAATAAAAAAAACCCTCAGTAAATTAAAACATTACTGTGTAAAAGGAATTTGTATAGGAAAAAAAGCTTTTTAAAATGCATTGCAACGAGGGAGAGGAGGGGTGGGGGGTCAAGTCATAGGGGAAATGTGTGGGAATTCCCATAAGATCCCTCTGCCAAACCCTTGCCCCCCAAATAAATATGTTGCCTATTTATTTCTATGCACACACACACACAAAATATTTTTTTTTTTTAATTCAGTGGCGATATTCCTGCAGGACTGGAGCCATGATTGTGAAACACACTCTGCCCGGTTAAAAAAAAAATCCCAAAAAACCAAAAAAAAAAAAAAAAAAAAAAAAAAAAACTACACTACCATTTTAAAAAAAAAGTTTTATCATCCCTAAACATATCTTTTCTTGATCCTCTATTTATTCACTTGACATGCCTGGAAACAAGTCTCAACGACTGTTGCCCGTGGCGTGTGATGACTCACCCATAATTGCACTTCCGGGTGAAGGTAGGTGATCGTGTCTGTAACGAACTTGACGTCACAGTCTTCATCCCTGACCATGTCTACTTTATAACCAGAACCTTCAAGAGTACACCAAAACTTATTTGTCATTTCAATACCATATTTTGAAAATTTGACATGGAATGTTGGTGTTATTCATATTCTATCAAGTAACTGGTGGTTTTTAGTGAGTAGTCCAGTAGCCGCAGAAGAGGGGCAGATTGGGATCCAGCACCCCTCCCCCCCACCCACCCCGGGGCTTCCGTTTCAGGTGAGCACCAAAAAAGTGTAAATAAAAGTTTAGTTTCTGAAATTTGGAAGTATCTTTGGAAATTTCATTTTTTTGTTTGTTGGTACTCATAGGGCCTCTTTGTGGGGCCCGTTACTTGAACCGTAGGAGCACACTATTATGGAGTTAGGCCAGGGAATAGGGGCCATTGTATATAAGAAGTTGATTTTTTTTTTACCGTAAACCGTTTTAAAGAATTGACCTTACCGTAAATTGTCTTTAAGAAATTGATATTACTATAAACTGTCTTTAAGAAATTGATATTTCTGTAAATTGTCTTCAAATAATTGATCTTTCTTTAAACTGTCTTTAATAAATGGATCTAACCGTAAATAGTCTTCAAGAAATGGATCTTTCTGTAAACTGTCTTTAATAAATGGATCTTACCGTAAATTGTCTTTAAGAAATGGAACTTTCTGTAAACTGTCTTTAATAAATGGATCTTACCGTAAATAGTCTTCAAGAAATGGATCTTTCTGTAAACTGTCTTTAATAAATGGATCTTATCGTAAATAGTCTTCAAGTAATGGATCTTTCTGTAAACTGTCTTTAATAAATGGATCTTACCGTAAATTGTCTTTAAGAACGCCGGCGTGCCGTAGCACTTGATGACCCCCTCCTGCATGATGGCTATTCTGTCGCCAAAAGTCGCAGCCTCCTCGGCGCTCTCAGAACTGATCAAAATGGTGCGACCGGTGCGCATCTGTTTAAGGAACTCCCACATGTCACGTCTGCTGTTCTCATCCAGGCCCTTCGATGGCTCGTCAAGGAGAATAGTCTACATTAGAAGCAATTATTTCAATGATGGGGTGTTAATATCCCCACAGCAATCCGACAGTTACACTCTATGAGAAAGGACAGAGGCCCCCAAGAATTAGTGCCAGACAGCCTTAATTTTCTCATGGGCGATAACAGTAGGTAGAAATATGTGTCTCCACTCCGTCTCTCTCTCTCTCTCTCTCTCTCTCTCTCTCTCTCTCTCTCTCTTCTTATTTCTTTTGATTGCGCAACACAGTAAAACCTACACTATTTTTAGACAAATGAAAGTGAGATCTTGGTACACAAGATTAGGGTCTTGAGAAAAAAAGTGAGTGGTTTTGGGGGTGGGGGGTAAAAGGGGGGTCAGCCGCCCATCTTTAGCGGGCGTACAAAAAATCATAATTTCACATGCAGAATTTGTGCTATTAATATGAATATTGTTTTGTGAGAGGGCGCCATGTAAAGACATATGCTTGGCTTGGCCCTGTCAAATTCCTGTCTTGACACATTACCTTAGGGTTACCACAGAAAGCACAAGCAACATGACAGATTACCTTAGGGTCACCACAGAAAAGACGAGCAACATGAAATATTACCTTAGGGTCACCACAGAAAACACAAGCAACATGACAGATTACCTTAGGGTTACTACACAAAACACAAGCAACATGACAGATTACCTTAGGGTTACTACAAAAAACACACGCAACATGACAGATTACCTTAGGGCACCACAGAAAACGCGAGCAACATGAAAGATTACCTTAGGGTCACCACAGAAAACACGAGCAACATGACAGATTACCTTAGGATTACCACAGAAAACACGAGCAACATGAAATATTACCTTAGGATTACCACAGAAAACACGAGCAACATGAAAGATTACCTTAGGGTTACCACAGAAAACACAAGCAACATGACAGATTACCTTAGGGTTACCACAGAAAACACGATCAACATGTCAGATTACCTTAGGGTTACCACAGAAAACACGAGCAAAATGACAGATTACCTTAGGGTTACCACAGAAAACACGAGCAACATGAAAGATTACCTTAGGGTTACCACAGAAAACACAAGCAAGTTGCAGGAACCTCTGGTCACGAACACTCAGATACGCGGCTTGATCGTCAACCCTCTCTGACAGCCCGACACCTGCCAGCAGGGTGACCAACTCCTCCTCCCCTGCGGTTTTGTATTCCCCTCGCAACTGTAACAAATCGAGGAAAAAAATTATTTGTGTGTTTTCCCAGGGGTGTAAATCTACAAGTCTTTAACTTTGGCAGGAGAACATGACGTCACAATAGAGGCACTAGAAGTGTTAATTGGTATATCTCTTCCATTTGGGGTTTATTGCATGGAGCAAGATAAAATTATATTATTTTAGAAGTCGGAAATAATTTCTAGTAATTTGAAAATTTACGGATACAATTGCTAGTAATTTGAACATCTAAATTATGTAATTGCTAGTAATTTGTACATTTACGGATACAATTGCTAGTAATTTGAACATTTAAGGATATAATTGCTAGTAATTTGAACATTTACTGATGTAATTGCTAGTTATTTGAACATACATATGTAATTGCTAGTAATTTGTACATTTACGGATACAATATCTAGTAATTTGAACATTTAAGGATATAATTGATAGTAATTTGAACATTTACTGATATAATTGCTAGTTATTTGAACATCTACATATGTAATTGATAGTAATTTGTACATTTACGGATACAATTGCTAGTAATTTGAACATTTAAGGATACAATTGATAGTAATTTGAACGTTTACGGATACAATTGCTAGTAACTTGAAAATTTACGTATATAATTGTTTGTAATTTGAACAATGACGGACATAATTGCAAGGGTGATAACGCGTGTGAAACTGACCTTCGCTCTCTTGCCAGAAATCGTCCAAAGGAATGGTTACGGTTTGTTGTTACCCCCAAAATTGGTTTTGGCCCCAATCATCGTCATGGCTGTTCTACCACAGCTGTCAGGACCATTACACCCCCCCCCCCCAATTCCTGTCATTTACTCGCCTTGTAATGAAAGACCAGGTGTTCATAGCACGTCAGGTAGGGGATCAGAGGGTGGTCTTGTGGACCGTATCCGATGTTCTCCCTGGCTTTGATGGCCTTCGTGTTGGTGCTGTAAGCTGTGTTGATGGCTGACGTCCCCCTGGTTGGATTGACCGCCCCTGCAAAATGGCGATACTCCTGTTTTAGTGAACTGGCACGCGACGCAATAGAAGGTGCCGCCACTTAGTGCTAAAATGAAGACAGGTGGAATTAGGACTTGAATGACAAGAACTCGGACCCTGACAAGTTGTCATTAAATATTTTTATTTTTTAAATGTAGGAATTCCTTCAAAGCTCAGATACAGCTGTCCACAATGGAGTGCATCCTAGTATGATTTATAGCATTCAATCGACGCTGAATTTTTATCAAAACATGACTTTCATATACATTTTTCAAAAATACTTTAAGAAAAATTATCAAAATTCATATTATAAAACTTCAACTTTGTGTCCTTGAAAAAACTAATCATCAAACTAAAGGCAAACAAGTCACACCAGATCATCTAACAATTCATACGAATAACCCTAACCCTTATCCTAACCTAACCATTTTCCTTAACCCCTAACACTAAACCTAACTCGTACGCTAACCCTTACACTAACCCTGACCCTAACCCTAACGTTAACCCTTACCCTAACCATAAACCTGTCCCTAACCATAACCCTTACCCTAACCATAACCCTTACCCAAACGCTAACCCTTATCCTAACCATAACCCAAATCCCAATCCTAACCCTAGCCCCGGATCACCTCAAAATTCAAAGAAATCTCCAGAGCTGCCACTTCAGTCCTAGGAGCGGTAACCCATCCCCCCTCCTATAACACAGCCCCCCCTTCCCGTACCTGCAATGATGGAAATCAACGTGGACTTCCCTGCTCCCTTGTTGCCCAGCAGCACTGTGATCTCGCCATCATAGAAGTTCAGGTGCGCCCCTGCCACGATCACCTTTCTCCTATACATCTGAAACACAGTCACCGAGTTAAGGCACCTCCTCGATCCTTGACACATTTCACCCCTCTTGTTCTTAGACGTCACCAACATCGCGAGGCACAGATCTTTGGCGTGCTGGTCACTCCTTTGCACATGACCACCTAATACTGCCAGCACTTCAAAACCGCCCTGTTTCGAGTTACGTGTTCACAGATAGCTCCGGTACTTTTCAATTATTATTTTTTTTACAAAGTATTACTCAAATATATACATTTATTAGATTTGTTTAAAATATATATTTAAGATGACACCAACATTTAGATGATTTCATGACATATTGCCTTTTTACATTGAACTGATTAGACCATTCCTGAACAACACACTCGCCTAAAATAATGATGGTTATTTCAGACATTAAATTTACATGATTAATCTCCTTGAAATCAGTCAATGTCCTCGACTGTCGTCACAGAAACACATTTATCTCTGTGCCATGAATTCAAACGTATTGAAAAGGTTTAAAAAAAATGAAAATTAATTAAACAGTGGTTCTCAAAATTGTTTCGGCCACCGCCCCCTTTGGGCCCATAAAAAAGCCATCAGCGCCATCCCCTCCCCCCTTTTCCCATCCCGTCGGACCCATTTATAAGCATTTTAAAATAAAATTGTCACGACCCTCTATTAGATATAACGAATACAACTTCATGTAACATTGTAACATATTAGTGAATAATTAATTTTTAAAAAATTCAACTGAATCATTGTTAATGTATCAATTTAAATATTATGTTGAATGATTTACTCCAGTTGTACCTTAGTAAAAACAATAATATGTAGCAAGAGTTATATATATCGATCATCTTGACTGTTAGTTTTTCTTATTGTGATGGAGGTATTAGTAATGGTTGACTAGGCTCACGGGTCGATCAAGACTGACATGGGTCAACGATGTAGAGAAGAACTTACGCCTGCTGGGGGTCTGCGAGTGGAGCCGGAAAGCCATGTGTCGATCCGAATGGAAGGATGTGGTTGCAAGATCCATCCGAATCGAAGGATGTGGTTGAAAGATCGATCCGAATGGAAGGATGTGGTTAAAAGATCGATCCGAATGGAAGGATGTGGTTGAAAGATCGATCCGATTGGAAGGATGTGGTTGAAAGATCCATCCGAATGGAAGGATGTGGTTGCAAGATCCATCCGAATGGAAGGATGTGGTTTCAAGATCCATCCGAATGGAAGGATGTGGTTGAAAGATCGATCCGAATGGAAGGATGTTGTTGAAAGATCTATCCGATTGGAAGGGTGTGGTTTAAAGATCGATCCGAATGGAAGGATGTGGTTGAAAGATCGATCCGAATGGAATGATGTGGTTTAAAGATCGATCCGAATGGAATGATGTGGTTTAAAGATCGATCCCAATGGAAAGATGACGTTGAAAGATCGATCCGATTGGAAGGATGTGGTTGAAAGATCGATCCGAATAGAAGGATGTGGTTGAAAGATCGATCCGAATGGAAGGATGTGGTTGAAAGATCGATCCGAATGGAAGGATGTGGTTGAAAGATCGATCCGAATGGAAGGATGTGGTAAATCCACCAAGTAGAAATACCCTCCAACCCCACCCCTCCCACCCCACTTATGCTACGCCATATAACTAATCTCCCTTATTCTCAGCCTTGAGGTATAGAGGCTCACTCAAAGATGATAGGATGAATGATTCACTGACTTTAAGGAAATTTTCCAATTTATCAATCAAAACAATGTTATATCACGTGATGCACTCAAGCCAACCTCTTTTTATTTTAAAATAAATGCATAGCAAAGAATGCTCGTTAGTATTCTGATTATCTGTGAAGTCCATTTAAAACTACACGTCTTAGAGGTGCCAGCTCGCATGACTTTCCTAATAAAGGAAATTCGTCGTATGACGTGACTTAGTCAAACGGTCTTTTTTCTCTCGTCGTCATGTGGCCACAAAAATAAAATAAATCAACCTTTCATCGACTCTTCTTTGTGACCCAAAATCAAAACCATCTATATGGCGTCAACGTTATGTGAAATATATTATTTTAATAAAAAAAATGTAGAATGACCACCGCCCCTTTTCAAGGTCCAGTCGCAAACCTTTCACCGACCCGCCCGTGAGGGCGGTACCGCCCACTTTTGAGAGCCCCTGTTTTCAAAACGTTATCTTCTGTGTCTGACAGGTACACACCTTGACAAGGTTCTCAACTTTTATGCCATAAATAGCCGCGGGCGGACCTTCAAAAAATCTCATTTCCTGCGGCGGCAAGACGGGTATAAGGTAATATGGACGCCAGTACCTCAGCTGAAGTAGACAGGAATCAGTGGTGGAGTGTTAGAGATAAATTACAAGGAGAAGTAAACACTAAAAACCAGTGCCCCACCGTATCAGTTTCTACTTCCCACCGTATCAATTTAACCCCCCCCCCACCCCCATATCAATCTCTCCACTGTCTCACCATCATGCACTGGCCTCATCATAAAAGACGAATTGGTCTGCCCTGGGGCAGCAAGTGTATACGAGACAAAGAGGTGGATTTTCTTGTCGCTCTAGAAACAAGGTACTGCAGCTCTACCGGCCAGGCACTGCAGCTGTACCGATGAGGTACTGCAGCTGTACCGATCAGGAAAAATGCAGCTCTTCTGATCAGGCAGTGCAGCGCATGTACAATTCTAGAGGTCTAGACCAATGTCCCCTTTAAGCTGTGCGGCTGCGCGGCTGCGCGGCCGCGCAGCAATATCACAGACACCGCGCAGCAGTTTTGAATACCGCGCAGCTAATTTCCACTTAAGTGCCTGTAGGCTGAAAATTTTGCGAACAAAAAAATTGATGCTGTAAAAATTTTCACACGACTTTATGATTTTCACACGAACCAACAAACCTTAGAGGGAACATTGGTCTAGACGTCTTAGTCTACTCTTTTTTCCACCTCGGGACCTAGACGTCTTAGTCTACTCTTTTTTTCTATCTCTGGGCCTAGACTTCTTAGTCTACTCTTTTTTTTTCTATCTCTGGGCCTAGACTTCTTAGTCTACTCTTTTTTTCTATCTCTGGGCCTAGACGTCTTAGTCTACTATTTTTTCCACCTCTGGGCCTAGACGTCTTAGCCTACTCTTCTTCCCACTTCGGGAAGGATAGGGAGCTAACCCCAGTGCTAACACAAGCAAACACTTTTTAAGGGACGTTCCGTTGCTCACCTTCAGAAAGAAATAGTACGGCTCACCGATCCCCAGGTCTCCCGGTTGTATCCTGTCCAAACACCACAAGAAGAAACTGCTGCAGAAGGTGTAGAGTATCATCACCATGACACCTTTGAAAAATGAGGCTTTGGTGTTTTGTACTTCATGAAATAACTCTGAGAACGTCAACCCTGGGTTGTCACCTGAAGCATAGGGTGAAATTGTTGACAGGATGACATGAGTCATGGTGAAAGGGGACATTATGACAAGATGACATGGTCATATTTGTGACATGTGACAATGTGATATGTGACAAGGTGACATGTGACTAGGTGACATGTGACAAGGTGACATGAGACATATTGACATAGTGCTGGTGTGACTTAGTGGCATGGTGACAGTGCAACTTGCCGACGATTTCCGTGTTTAAAATGTAAAGAAATCCAGTTGCCCGAATGCAAGTTGATTGCAATTAAAAGACCTGAACCGAACCATGGAAGACCTGAACTGAACCACTGAAGACCTGAACAGAACCGTGGAAGACTTGAACTGAACCGTGGAAGACTTGAACCGAACCATGGAAGACCTGAACTGAACCGCTGAAGACCTGAACCGAACCATGGAAGACTTGAACTGAACCATGGAAGACCTGAACCGAACCATGGAAGACCTGAACTGAACCGTTGAAGACCTGAACCGAACCGTGGAAGACTTGAACGGAACCGTGGAAGACCTGAACTGAACCATGGAAGACTTGAACTGAACTGTTGAAGACCTGAACCGAACCGTGGAAGACTAGAACCGAACCGTGGAAGACTTGAACTGAACCGTGGAAGACATGAACTGAACCATAGAAGACTTGAACCGAACCGTGGAAGACTTGAATTGAACCGATGAAGAACTGAACTGAACCATAGAAGACTTGAACCGAACCGTGGAAGACTTGAATTGAACCGTGGAAGACCTGAACCGAACCGTGGAAGACTTGAACCGAACTGTTGAAGACCTGAACCGAACCGTGGAAGACTTGAACTGAACCGTGGAAGACATGAACTGAACCATAGAAGACTTGAACCGAACCCTCGAAGACTTGAATTGAACCGAGGAAGACTTGAACTGAACCATAGAAGACTTGAACCGAACCGTGGAAGCCTTCCTTACCCATTAAACACATGTATCTGAAACATGTCTTTCTGAATGTTCCACAAAATAAATATTGAACATAATGAAATTCTTGAGGCTAGATGATCAAGCTAACGGGAGAGACCTAAACCATCTGGCGTAGAGACTTAGATAAGGATGTGCATAATGGTGGAAAGAGTTGGAAAGAGTTAGAGAAGAACTGCAAGAGACCAGAATGTGGGGAAAAGACTTTGTTCATGACCTATGCTCTCAAATGGGGCTGAAACAGGCAAAGAATAATAATGACGTCATTCACTCACTTCGAGACTCGCTGGCAAAAACAACGTTCCAGCATACGTCATTTCCAAAATCGAAGTAAATCGCTCCGATGGCAAAGATGGTTACATCTGATGTGTAGACCTCGTTGGGAACGCCAAGGAGCCTCATCGTGGCGTAGGCGAAAGCAGTCATCAAGGCAGCTAGCTGAACTGGAAAAAAAAACAAACAAAACTTCAACAATAATATATCGAAAATCTAAATCAACAATTTAAAAAAAAGGCACTGTGAATTAGCGGTTCTGTGATACGAACATCGTTGATCGAACCCATGTGACAGGGTTGATTCAATCAATATTCCGAGTCAAAGTAAACTCATTTCTAACCGACTGACGTCATTCATGTTTGTCCAGCACGTGACGCACTTGTTGACATCGCTACCACAAATCTGGTTAAAGATTTATCTTTGAGCATGTTACTCAATGGCTATAACCTTCATCTCTGAGCATGCTATAACTCAATGGCTATAACCTTTATCTTTGAGCATGTTACTCAATGGCTATAACCTAATGCAATAAAATAACAAGGGAAATTTTCATCTTATACAGCCGAGTAATGTCATATTATATGCATCCATTTTAAATTTTTTGTATATGATAATAATTATTTTTGAGTCTTTTTATCATTTTTTTCTTCTTCTGAAATTCATTGATGTTGAAAAAAAAGGAATAGTTTACGATGGTTGAAACTTGTTATGAATCCCCTGGATATATCTATTTATATAAACAGGACACACATTTAACCATTTATGAAGTTGGCAAAAATATATTTGCATACCACCCCCCCCCCCC
>CAXITT010000751.1:287009-315336 GCA_964033795.1 Lymnaea stagnalis | reverse complement strand
CCCCAAAAAAAACAAAACAAAAAAAAAAACACGCTTTTCCTGTTTTTCAAGGGGATATGAAGGAAATCTAATGCCACTGATCTCACGAAATGAAAATCCCGATAGCAGCGCAAAATGAGATTCTTTAAAAAAAAAAAGTACGTTTGCTGCGTAATATTTTCTTTTGTTCCTCTGAAATAGTTGGGGAAATAAAGGCAGATATCCCATAGGTGTATCGGTTCACTCAACAGGATCTCGCATGTTCGATTTTTAAATTCTTACGCTAAATTTAAAATTATCATGCTATGAAATAAAGCATACTGTTAAAAAAGTAAATATTAAAACATAATTAAACAAATACTAAGGCGAAGATTCTGTCAGTAACTGTCAATAACAGTGACACTATCATCTCTCTCCCATAAACGAGTCTTTCCTCTTTAATCTATGGCACTGTACAACTAGGGTTTCACCGGGGCACTTTTGTTTTGAATACATCGGGTACGGGTATTTTGAGAAATACGGATAGTCCTATAGACAGTCCTACAGATAGTCCTACAGACATTCCTACACCCCACCTGTCGGCATTTAAACACTAGTCCTATAGACAGCCCTACAGATAGTCCTACAGACATTCCTACACCCCACCTGTCGACATTTAAACAATAGTCATACAGACAGCCCTACAGACAGCCCTACAGACAGCCCTACATTCAGTTCTACAGAAAGCTCTACAGATGGTCCTTCAGACACACCTACACCAAACCCGTGGCTCCTTATTGATTAATATAGCAGTCACCTTCGAACAAAAAAAATGTCATCCTTTTGACCTGAGTTCAGCCGTCACACGTGACGCTCGCTGCGTGCCAGCTTCCCTTCCCTTCCCTCTCCCCCCCCCCCAACTAATTACTATTAATACAAAACACGATGAGTCGACGAACGCGTCATCGGTGGACCGGACGTCCCCGGGCAGGGGAAGCCTCCATTAGCAAAAATCCAATCGAGGGGTTGCGGGTGGGGGGCGGTCCAGGTCCGGGGAAGTCCCTGGCGTGCCGCCGCACGGTCCAGGGTCAGGGAGACCCGGAGTCGGGGAGGTCATTGGGAGCTCACGCTCGACGGCATTTCCTAATGTGAGATATTAGTAGGCTGAAGGGGGTGGTGGTGGTGGTGAATAAGAAGCAGGACGCACCACAAGCACAATTATATGTAAGAGGTTTCGGTGACGCTAATTGTTTAAAAAAACAAACCAAAAAAAAAATTAAACGGGAGGGGGGAGGGGGCGGGGGTTATGTTCATGAGGAGGACAACGGTCACAGTTTAACAGCAGTGCCCTGCGACACTTAAGTTAAACTTTGACCTTTGTCCTCCGCATGAGCTCCACGGTTTAATTGATTCAAAGATTTGTCTTTGCTTTTAGCACAGTTCTCTACAGCCCGCTCCTCTCTCTCTCTCTCTCTCTCTCTCTCTGTCTCTCTCCCTCTTTCTCTTCCTCTCTCACACACTCTCTCTCTCTCTCTCTCGTACACACACACCCTAAAACATTGTTACATTAAAATGTGTGAATTGTCACAAGGAATATTTTACTTAGAGTTTAGACCATATCATATAGAATGTACTTTTCAAATTTGTTATTATTTTTTAAATTGTGTAATTATTTATTATTATTAATAACAGTGATACACCCCCCACCTCCCCCACACGAGAAATATTTTTTTTTAAAATGTCTTAATTTCAGAAAACTTTGCCTTCTGGACATGTTTCATCGTGTACGCATGCGTCCAGCTGGCCGGCATACCGAACTTCCTGACCAAGTCGTACCTAAAACTGATCATATCTGGCACGTGTCTATTCGAAGTCGGTAACTACGTCACAAAAGCCGTCATTTTGGAGAGTAACGACTTAGGTAAGGCTAATTAACGCATCGACTCGACTACGTCTGTAGCAACCGAAATATATTGTGGAGAGTTCGGTCGGACCACGACGGCGCCGGGGGCGTCTGAGGTAACCGTCTGGCCAGGGATTACGGCCGTCTGACCAGGTACAGCCGGCGCCATCTGACCTGGGATCACGACCGAAGGATCAAGCGCTGGGGGCGGTACCGGCCATCCATCTGACCAGGGCATTTCCCTGGTCTGTTTGTAATCTGGCGCCGATTGGAAAAAAAGGGGCGGGGTATAATGCGCAGTCCAGACCTGGGAGAGGAACTATGGGACAGGGAGGTATAAATAGGGATCTCTGGACGGGACAAAGGAGAAGGCGGCCGGACTGAGAACTAGATAGCAGGGAGAAGTCAGAGTTGTGAGACGAGTGAAAGTGTAAGCAAGTGACAGCCAATAAAGAACACGAGTTTAATCATCAACTGTATCACCGGAGTTGTTTCCTTATTGAGTACCAAATCTAGATGAAGATAGCAGAGAGTAAGCAAGGTTTCCTTACAATATATTGTTTAACGTTTTTAGGAAGCCACAGAAAAGTGACGTCATTTCTTTAACTAGGCATTGTGGGATAGAAACGTATGTGTGACGTCATTATATGGGTGTATAGCATTTGCATGGCTTACCAGCTCGGTTATTGGATTGTTTTAATGAACAGCGCAAAAAATATTTACTAAATCTCACATGGCTTTTAGAGATCCTACATGACTTTGAGAAACCCGCATGACTTTGAGAAACCCACCCGACTACAAGTAACCCAACTGAATTTTGGAAACTCATCCGACTTTTGGAAAACCCACCTGACTTTTAGAAACCCACCTGCCTTTTAAAAAACCACCTGCCTTTTAAAAACCCACCTGACTTTTAGAAAATCACCTGACTTTTAGAAACCCACCTTACTTTTAGAAACACACCTGACTTTTAGAAATCCACCTGACTTTTAGAAACCCACCTGACTTTTAGAAACCCACCTAACTTTTAGAAACCCACCTTACTTTTAGAAACCCACCTAACTTTTAGAAACCCACCTTACTTTTAGAAATCCACCTGACTTTTAGAAATCCACCTGACTTTTAGAAACCCACCTAACTTTTAGAAACCCACCTTACTTTTAGAAATCCACCTGACTTTTAGAAACCCACCTTACTTTTAGAAACCCACCTAACTTTTAGAAACCCACCTTACTTTTAGAAATCCACCTGACTTTTAGAAACCCACCTGACTTTTAGAAACCCACCTGACTTTTAGAAACCCACCTGACTTTTAGAAACCCACCTGACTTTTAGAAACCCACCTGACTTTTAGAAACCCACCTGACTTTTAGAAACCCACCTGACTTTAAGTAACCCAACTGACTTTTTAGAAACCCACCTGATGTTCAGCAGCTCCCTACGTTTGACATTTCAGTGGGCGGCAATGGGATCCAGCTGGAGCACCTGTTCATCAAGGACAAGATGACCGTGGCCACCTTCACGTACTGGCGAGGGATCCTGCTGATTCTGCTGAACATCGGCTTCAACGCGTTCCTGCTGTGGTACGGTCTGAACCTGCGGCCCGAAGCCGGAGGTCACAGTCTGCCATTTTATTTTTTCTTAAAGGTTAGACGGAGCCTTTAGACTGTAATTTTGACCGTGTATTGCGATGAACCAGAACATGAATTTTCAGTTAAGTTAAATGCAGTTGCCGATTAAATATATATAATATATATATTCAAATTTAAACTACTTCAAATGATGTAACTGCCATAAGGATGTATTATCGTCATATGTAAATGTATTAAAAACCCTAATTCATATCGTAATTGAGCAAAACAGCGTATCATAGGGGTTAGGTTGAAACTATATAAGAACATACTGATTGTTTTATAGCTTCTCTGTTACACGTGGTGACATGTGATGCTTTTCTACATTGTTTTCCGGAGCACATATATCCAAAAAGTTATTTTTTGGGGGGGGGGGGGTTTGGGGCAAACGATTATAAGTGATTTGTTACTATAAAAAAAAAATATCCTTCCAACTCATTTCAGCCAAGCTTTTGGTTTCCAAGAACCCAGTCAGTACCAGATCTGCCACCCCACGACCAGAAGCTCTTCGAGCCACCAGGTGCAGGCCTCAAATTGTCGATTGCATTGAATGAAGTCGTCAAGGTAACACAGACCGTGTCCAAAAAAAATACATTGACTCTTCGGCACGATTTATGGTCTATTGATTACAATACAGAAATGCAGTTGTCCCTCGTTAATCCAGACTACGGCCATAAGAGAATTTCCGTGAATTAGGAAGATTCTTGATTGATAAATCAATTATTTTCCTAGGTAGAGCATGGTAAACCTGTTCAGGGCACTTGAAATACGGTTTCTACCATTATTAGACTCTCTCTCTCTCTCTGGGCTTGTCCGAACACATAGACCTACAGTCTACGCGTACTGTTATTTTAATTTTAAGACATGGGTGTATCACTGACTGAGACAACCGAGCGCGCGCTGTATCCTTTTCACCGTCTCGATCAACTTTTTAATGGATCCGTGTCACATTTGGAAAAACACCGCGATAGAGTCAAGCCGTGAAAGTCGGAGCGAGGTGTCTGTCTGCCCGTCGAGGTGTCTGTCTGCCCGTCGAGGTGTCTGTTTGCCCGTCGAGGTGTCTGTTTGCCCGACGAGGTGTCTGCCCGCCCGTCGAGGTGTCTTCCCACCCGTCAAGGTAAATGCAAAAGTTTGCAAGTCTAGAATTTGGAAAATACACAAGTTAGAAAAGACACAAGTTGGAAAATACACCAATAGGCAAATACACCAGTTATACAATGCACTTGTCAAATAATACGCAAGTCGATAAATACACAAGCATGCCAAAAAAACAACAACAAACAAACAAAAAAACAGTTGCAAATTCACACGTTGAAAACTTCACTAGTTGGCAAATACACACGTTGAAAACTTCACTAGTTGGCAAATACACACGTTGAAAAAATTCACTAGTTGGCCAATACACACGTTGAAAACTTCACTAGTTGGCAAATACACACGTTTAAAAAATTCACTAGTCGGCAAATGTACACACGTTGAAAAAATTCACTAGTTGGCAAATACACACCTTGAAAAAATTCACTAGTTGGCAAATACACACATTAAAAAATTCACTAGTTGGCAAATACACACGTTGAAAAAATTCAAAAGTTGGCAAATCCACACATTAAAAAATTCACTAGTTGGCAAATACACACATTAAAAAACTTCACTAAATGGCAAATAAACACGTTGAAAACTTCAATGGTTGGAATATACACACGTTGAAAACTTCACTAGTTGGAATATACACACGCCATAAAATATACAAGTTGCAGCCGTGCCGGGGAGGGGGAGTGAATCATCCACCATATACCGTTATACTATTGAAGGTCATGGTAGCGATGCCATCTTGTATTGCCAAGAGTCACGTTATATATGTTGGTTAAGTCGATGACTGATAACTGATCTGGTCGTGTCCGCCAGGTGTACGGCAACCACGCCGCTGTGGCTGGGGTCAACATGAAAATATACACAGATCAAGTCACGGTCTTCCTGGGTCCGAACCATTCAGGCTTGTCGACCTTGCTTGGGCTGATAGCGGGTAAGTCACCAAGTCACGGTCAACGAATGTGCCTTGGAAATTTCATCAGCGGGTAAGATTAAACTTCACCTGGGGAAGGAAAAGTAATCGCAGATGATAAATATAATATATCAGGTGATGGAAATACTATCACAAGGGAGGGGGGAGGGGGAGGGGCTGTGCTAAAACCAGGAGGAGCATTCAAATGTTGAAAACTGACCATAATTACATCAATCAGAAAGTAATTATATTATGAGGACGATGATAATTATTCAACGACTTAAAAAGAAATAAATTTTTAACTCATTTAGTTAGGAATGTATAAAACACAAAGGGGAAAACCTAAAAATGATGAGACATAACAACAAAAGTGTCGGCGAGAAGCCTTCTTTGGCGAAACATTTCCAGTACAAATTGGGAAAATATTGATGGAAAACCCCAACAACAAAGAAACAATACAACGCCTTATGAAAAGCTGTGATAACTTGTCCTTTAACGTCTCTTCCTCCCAGGGGCAACACAGGCCACCAGGGGCAATGTGACCCTCAATGAGATCGATGTCCGCAAGGAGAGGGACAACCTGCTCATGGGCATCGGCTACTGCCCCCAGAACAACATCATCTTCCCCAGCCTTACCTGTTTACAACACCTGGACTTGTATCATCAGGTGAGTCGCTAATAAGATGAGATGCTAAGAATAGATGATACGAAATAGATGATAAGATTAGATGCTAAGATGAGATGCTAGGATTAGATGCTAAGATTAGATGCTAGGATTAGATGATAAGAATAGATGATAAGATTGGATGAACTCAGTTATCTAAATGCCAGTACTCTCAGTACACACATTATACCCCCCCCCTCCCCCAACCAACCAACAAACCGTCCATCAGACGGTACTCCTTGATGAACCAACAGTCGGGTGAATAGCGGATAATCTCTTCAAATGGAATTTCTGTGACATCCAGTTAGCGTAGTATGATCATTATGGATAACTTTACTAGTAGAGAATCGTGCACAGCATTGCTCCTTCAGTCAAGTAGGAATCAACCTATTCAATATCGAGCAATTTTATTTTAGGGTGGGGGAGGGGGGGGGGCTGAAAATTTAACAAAACATCAATACAAGTAACGTACTTTATAAGAATCCCAATTAGTGCTCCCCCCCCCACCCCAAGGCTCGCAACCCCACAATTTTTTTCCACGTTCCTGAACTATATTAATATTCTAATGACCCAACAGCTATATGACCGCAGATTTATTTGACCAACTATTTAAAAAAAAAAAAACAGAAAGAAAACATTGCGCACCAAACAAATTTAATATTCTAATGACCCAACAGCTATATGACCGCAGATTTATTTGACCAACTATTTAAAAAAAAAAAAACAGAAAGAAAACATTGCGCACCAAACACACTTGCGATATAGATATATATATTTTAAAGAATCTCATTGAACGCAGTTATCGGGAATTTGATTTCCTGAAATCAGTGGAATCATATTTCATTAGTATTTCCCTTGAAATTGAAGACAGAACAAAATTTATTTTAGGGGTATGGGTTGGGGAGGGGAGGATGACAATTTGAAAGAGTATGTTGTCATCGGCAACGACTCTATGTGACAATTTTCAGCTCGATGGGTTGACGGGAAGGGGGTCAATTAGCCGTCCGAATATTTTGCCAGCCAGCCGCGAACAAAAGCGAAGTTAATATAAAGGATTTAAAAAAAAAAAGATTTAATAAGATAAGAAAATACGATTTTATTGATCCAATAGCTGTTAGGTTCTGGAGCGTATCGTTGTGTGGTCAAAATAGCTGTTAGGTTCTGGAGCATATCATTGTGTGGTCAGAATAGCTGTTAGGTTCTGGAGCGTATCGTTGTGTGGTCAAAATAGCTGTTAGGTTCTGGAGCGTATCGTTGTGTGGTCAAAATAGCTGTTAGGTTCTGGAGCAATCTTTGTGTGGTCAGAATAGCTGTTAGGTTCTGGAGCATATCATTGTGTGGTCAGAATAGCTGTTAGGTTCTGGAGCATATCATTGTGTGGTCAGAATAGCTGTTAGGTTCTGGAGCATATCATTGTGTGGTCAGAATAGCTGTTAGGTTCTGGAGCAATCGTTGTGTGGTCAGAATAGCTGTTAGGTTCTGGATCATATCATTGTGTGGTCAGAATAGCTGTTAGGTTCTGGAGCATATCATTATGTGGTCAGAATAGCTGTTAGGTTCTGGATCATATCATTGTGTGGTCAGAATAGCTGTTAGGTTCTGGAGCATATCATTATGTGGTCAGAATAGCTGTTAGGTTCTGGATCATATCATTGTGTGGTCAGAATAGCTGTTAGGTTCTGGAGCATATCATTATGTGGTCAGAATAGCTGTTAGGTTCTGGATCATATCATTGTGTGGTCAGAATAGCTGTTAGGTTCTTGATTGGACAGGGTTTGTTTTTCCCGAAAAGGAGTTCTTGGCTTATTTTCCAAGATCATGGATAATTATAATGTCTTTGGCAGACTTGCCCTTTGATGGACGTTTGTCGACATACTCTCTCAACTGAAAGAACTATTTTCTACTTTTTCGAAAGGTGTGAAATGATTGTTGTCTTAATTTTTGTCTCAGTTCTTGGCTCAATTTTTGTATCTGGTCTTGGCTCAATGTTTGTCTCAGTTCTTGGCTCAATTTTTGTCTCTGGTCTTGGCTCAATTTTTGTCTCAAATGTTGTTTCAATTTGTTCTAAATTCTTGGCTCAATTTTTTTCTCAGTTGTTGGCTCAATTTTTGTCTCTGGTCTTGGCTCAATTTTTGTCTCAGTTGTTGTCTCAATTTTTGTCTCAGTTGTTGGCTCAATTTTTTCTCAATTCTTGGCTCAATTTTTGTCTCAGTTGTTGGCTCAATTTTTGTCTCAGTTCTTGGCTCAATTTTTGTCTCAGTTCTTGGCTCAATTTTTGTGAAAGCATGAAGCATTTCAAATGTTGCACTCCACATAATCCATCTGTTTAGGTCCGCCTATGACCTGTGATGCACCCTCCTTGCCCTGCCTCATTTTCTGTCTCGGGTTGATCCTGTAGTATAGGCCAAAACGTGCCAAAGTGGGCTAGTTTTTATAGCCATTTTAATGTTTAAGCTACTGTTTCTATAGTCATTTTTATTGTAGTTACTATTCTAGTGTCTCTGGTTTTTTCCTTTTTTATTTTACTTGAGCAGTTTAAATAGTTTATATATATTTTTATAATTGTAAAGCGCTTAGAGCTGTAAGGTAAGCACTATAAAAAAATCCCTAAATAAATAAATAAATAATCCGAGATACCCTGATCCAGGTCCGTGGCGAGAGGCCAGTGGGCCGACAACAGGAGTTCACCGAGCTGCTGAAGAGTTTCGGTTTGCAGGAGGCTAGGAATCAGAAGGCGTCCGACCTGACAGACGCTCAAAAGAAGTTTCTCTCCGTGTCCTGTGCGTTTGCCGGTTACCCAAAGGTAGGACAGGTGATATTTACTGGTTACATAAAGGTAGTACAGATTATATTTGTTGGTTCCCACATCTTACCTGCCCAACTGTAGTAGGGCAGGTAAGATGTGATGGTTGCTCAAAGATATGACAGGGGATAATTTTGGTTACCAAAGGTAGGAAACTAGAATGCGCCAAAAAAGTATATCCATAGCATTGCATTGCACACCCTGCAGCAGATATTGCATAACCATGCAGCAGATATTGCACACCATGCAGCAGATATTGCACACCATGCAGCAGATATTGCACACCATGCAGCAGATATTGCGCACCATGCAGCAGATACTGTGCTCCCTGGTTTTTGATAAGTGGAGGGTCAACTGTTTCTCTGTTAAAAGTAGACTTGAGCCATGACTTATGGTTTCACAAAGTCCAGTGGAAGCTAAACCATCGCCCCTCTTTGATTGCGGATGCCACAAAATAAATGATGATAGAAGTAATCCCAAGAAACATACAACGAGGAGAAAACAACTCATAAAGAAAAGGTGGAGGTGTGGGGGGGGGGGGAGAGAGAAAACAAAATTTTCCGCCAAAAAGCTTTCGACAGCAAAAAAAAAANAGCAGAATTTTCGGCCAAGAAGCTTTCGACAGCAAAAAATAAACACAGACAGAAAAACTTAGCAGAAATCTATCTAAAAGTGATCATAGAACACTCAGTATCATAAATAATGACCTGTCGAGGGGGGGGGGGCATAAGGCTTTGGCTCATTTTTTATTGGAAGTGGTTGTGCTAGCAATCACCTTCCCATTACACAAACTGTTGGCGACGCTGCATTGACCGAAATGACGTACAAAGTAGAATTACGTGAACTTAAGGGATCATCGCAATATGTGTACCTGTAGAAGAAGGATGTCGTTGTCTGTATAGGACAAGTGAAGAGAACTATGATTTCACCATAATCCATGAAATGTTAAATTTCACAAATAGATGCTCAGATAAGATGTTAATAACAGATGCTAAAATTATATGCTAAGATTGGATGCGAAGATTAGATGATAAGATTAGATGCTAATAACAGATGCTAACAATCGATGCTAAGATTAGAAGCTAAGATTAGATGCTTAGATTTGATGCTAAGATTAGTGGCTAAGATTAGATGCTAATAACAGATGCCAACATTAGATGCTAGGATTATTTGTTAAGAATAGATTCTAAGATTAGATGGTAAAATTAGATGATAAAATAAGATGATAAAATTAGGTGCTAAAATTATATGATACATTAGATGCTAAGGTTAGCTGCTAAGATTGGACAAACTCACTTATCATAATATCAGTCGTCTGAGTACGCATATTATACCCCCCCACCTCAAACCCCAACCAATCGCCCACCAGGTGGTACTCCTTGACGAGCCCACAGTTGGCCTTGACCGCATTTCGAGGGCAGACCTGTGGACGTTCCTCAAGACCAAGTGCATAGAACGGACCATTGTGGTGACCTGCCACAGTCTTCACGAGGCTGACCTGTTCGCAGACAAAATGGCCTTGGTGGTGAATGGCCAGATACGATGCTACGGGGCGCCACTGTATCTGAGATCGATATTTGGTAAGATAGAACAGCACAGTTACTTTGAATGACAACAACAAAAAATGCGTTGTAATCATTTTAAAATGTTTCTTTTCTCTTCTTGATTCCATCTTTTCCCCACATCCTTTCAGCTTTATTCTTCGAATTTTAATATTTGATACTTCTTTCTTGCTCTTGTCTTTTCTTTGTCTTCTTTTTCCTTTCCTCTTCCTCTTTAACCTTTATATTATCTCTAATCGAACCATAAGGACGTACTAAAATTTGTAATAGTCTAATCGTATAAACGTGAAAACGTGGTAACAGTGCCCTAAAGAAAATCGTTTCAATTTTTCCTGATGTGTCAGTAAATTAAGAAATAAAGTTTCATGTCACGTAGCTTCAGCCGAAACCAAACAAAATACAACAACAGCATAAAACGCTGCAGTTTGCCACTCGTCGGCCCATGTCCAACTTCTAACTGTGTCCAACTTCTTAGTGTGTCCAACTTCTCAGTGTGTCCAACTTTTCACTGTGTCTAACTTCTCAGTGTGTCCAACTTCTCAGTGTGTCCAACTTCTCACTGTGTCCAACTTATCAGTGTGTCCAACTTCTCACTGTGTCCAACTTCTCAGTGTGTTCAAATTTTCAGTGTGTCCAACTTCTCAGTGTGTCTAACTTCTCAGTGTGTCCAACTTCTCCCTGTGTCCAACTTCTCAGTGTGTCCAACTTCTCACTGTGTCTAACTTCTCACTGTGTCCAACTTCTCAGTGTGTCCAACTTTTCCGTGTGCCCAACTTCTCAGTGTATACAACTTCTCACTGTGTCCAACCTTTCAGTGTGTCCAACTTCTCAGTGTGTCCAACTTCTCGCTGTGTCCAACTTCTCACTGTGTCTCCGTGCACTACTTATCACTTTAGTTTCAGAATTTTCATTAAAAATGGAGAGAGAAAAACCCATATGTTCACATTTTGTAAGTTGTGAAAATGAAATATAACTTTTAAATATCTGACATTGACAAAATAAGAATAATAATTTTTAAATAAACCATTTTTTTTTCATTTTTATTTAGCCGATTCTAATTTTGAAATATTCAATGTTAATGTGTCTCGAAATTGAAAAAAAAAAATATCTTCATCACCAGGAATTGGTTACAACCTGAATGTGGGGAAGGGAGATAATTTTAACGAAGCGGCAGTAACCAAGCTCCTCCAAGGAGTTATCCCGACTGCAAGATCGTTGGTGAGTCGGTCCGTAAGGAAATAAAGCTTGACCTTGTTGGTGAGTTGTTCCGTAAGGAAATAAAGCTTGACCTTGTTGGTGAGTCGGTCCGTAAGGAAATGAAGCTTGACCTTGTTGGTGAGTTGTTCCGTAAGGAAATGAAGCTTGACCTTGTTGGTGAGTTGTTCCGTAAGGAAATTAACCTTGACCTTGTTGGTGAGTTGTTCCGTAAGGAAATGAAGCTTGACCTTGTTGGTGAGTTGTTCCGTAAGGAAATAAAGCTTGACCTTGTTGGTGAGTTGTTCCGTAAGGAAATGAAGCTTGACCTTGTTGGTGAGTTGTTCCGTAAGGAAATGAAGCTTGACCTTGTTGGTGAGTTGTTCCGTAAGGAAATAAAGGTTGACCTTGTTGGTGAGTTGTTCCGTAAGGAAATAAAGTTTCCTCACACATCCGACTACAGCCTTGACCAGTTTAGCATACGGGCGGACGAAAAACACCACCTCGGCTTATTTCTATTTGGCTTCTTCAAAATCTAGGCATTAAAAAAAATAAAAATGCCGTTATTCAGTTAAAAAAAACAAAAAACAACGTGAACATGAAACCCCGCCTCTTCCCCCCCCCCCACCCCCCCCCCCTAAAAAAAAAAAAAAGCCCATAATAAAGTAAAAAAAAAAAAAAAACACCGGAAAAAAAAACCCCCCCCCCTCCCCCCCCCCCCCCCCCCCCCCCAATAAAACCCAGAAGTACAAAATTAATTCATCGATCAATGTCCCGTTAGCTTTTAGCGTCCATTAATGGAAACATTCTTTGACTTGATACAAAGTTGTTGCCTTGGACACCGACACACACCTCTTTGGTGAGTCTCTCTGATAGATTTTTTGGAAGGGCGCTGGGGGGGGGTGATATGGCGTGACATCTGGGGCAAGAGTAAAATGGTTGCCTTTGTAACGTTGCAGGGTGGGAAAGGTGCGGACATGGTCTACTGCTTGCCAGCCGTGCATGACGGTGCCGCCATGGCTCAGATGTTCAAATCTCTGGAGTCCCAGATGTCGGCACTGAACGTGCGAACCGTCGGTCTGTCGTTGATAGCAATGGAAGAAGCTTATCTTGGGTAAGATTTCATTACAATGATCGAAGTCTATCTGGGCTCAAGAAAATATGGAAAGACAAAAAATATAGGCCCCCAGCACCAAAATCAGTCGGATGCGCTCATTAGTCCTTTCCATTTTCTTGTATGCCTGTGAGTGAGTCCTGGATATTAACAGCAGAACTTGAAAGAAAAATAAAGGCGATGGAGATGAGATGTTTCCGAAGCATTCTCGGCATTTGCTATAGAGACCATATCTCCAATGAAAAAGTGAAAGAAAGGATTCGTCAAGCTATTGGGCAGTACGATGACCTCCTGGTGACTGCAAAAAAAAAAAAAAAGAAAAAAGCGCAAACTACAATGGTATGGCCACGTGACAAGGAAACAAGGGCTCGCCAAAGAAATCATGCAGGGCACCACAAGAGGAGGGAGAAGAAGAGGTAGACAGAGAAAAAGATGAGAAGATAACATCAAAAAAGAGCGGACGGGACTAAATCTGTGCGAAGTGCAGAAAACAGAGACGAATGGAGGAGGATAGTTCTCATGTCATCTGTGACGCCCCAACGGTCTGAGGACTAAAGGACATAATGATGATGATGATGATCTTGGGTAAGATATCACTGCAGTGCTACAAGTCTATCCTTAACCTACGTTGCTTAGGACATTGTTATATTTTAACATTTTCTTAAAGGGACTTTTTAAAAATTATATTTAAACTCGGTTAAGAGTAGGGATTAAAATCACTGTTCACTAGGTATATTTTATGAGTTCATGCCGTAACAAGGTAACAGGGTAACAATTAACAGCGCCACGATGTAACAGGGTAACAAGGAAACAGGGCAAAAATGTAACAAGGTAACAGGGCAACAAGATAAGAAAGTAACAGGGCAACAAGGTAACAGAGCAACANAAAAAGAGAAAGAAAGGATTAGTCAAGCTATTGGGCAGTACGAAGACCTCCTGGTGACAGAAAAAAAAAAAAAAAAAGAAAAAAGCGCAAACTACAATGGTATGGCCACGTGACAAGGAAACAAGGGCTCGCCAAAGAAATCATGCAGGGCACCACAAGAGGAGGGAGAAGAAGAGGTAGACAGAGAAAAAGATGAGAAGATAACATCAAAAAAGAGCGGACGGGACTAAATCTGTGCGAAGTGCAGAAAACAGAGACGAATGGAGGAGGATAGTTCTCATGTCATCTGTGACGCCCCAACGGTCTGAGGACTAAAGGACATAATGATGATGATGATGATCTTGGGTAAGATATCACTGCAGTGCTACAAGTCTATCCTTAACCTACGTTGCTTAGGACATTGTTATATTTTAACATTTTCTTAAAGGGACTTTTTAAAAATTATATTTAAACTCGGTTAAGAGTAGGGATTAAAATCACTGTTCACTAGGTATATTTTATGAGTTCATGCCGTAACAAGGTAACAGGGTAACAATTAACAGCGCCACGATGTAACAGGGTAACAAGGAAACAGGGCAAAAATGTAACAAGGTAACAGGGCAACAAGATAAGAAAGTAACAGGGCAACAAGGTAACAGAGCAACAAGATAATAGGACAACAGAGTAACAAGGTAACCGTGCAACAATGAACCAGGGCAACAAGATAACAGGGTATCAGGGTAAAAGGACCTTGGGGCCAAGTTTTGTGCACCTAACTTTTGAGTTAACATTAAACACGAGCTCATGAAAAGAATGCCAGCTTGTGGACATTGACCGAAACTTAAATGTTTACATTACACGGAGATGGCTGTGAACCTAAATTAAATTCTATGTAATGATATACTGCACATGTTGGATATTAAATTCTGTATCATGATATACTGCACATGTTGGATATTAAATTCTGTATCATGATATACTGCACATGTTGGATATTAAATTCTGTATCATGATATACTGCACATGTTGGATATTAAATTCTGCATCATGATACACTGCACATGTTGGATATTAAATTCTGTATCATGATATACTGCACATGTTGGATATTAAGTTCTATGTAATGATATACTGCACATGTTGGATATTAAATTCTGCATCATGATACACTGCACATGTTGGATATTAAATTCTGTATCATGATATACTGCACATGTTGGATATTAAGTTCTATGTAATGATATACTGCACATGTTGGATATTAAGTTCTATGTAATGATATACTGCACATGTTGGATATTAAGTTCTATGTAATGATATACTGCACATGTTGGATATTAAATTCTGTATCATGATATACTGCACATGTTGGATATTAAATTCTGTATCATGATATACTGCACATGTTGGATATTAAGTTCTATGTAATGATATACTGCACATGTTGGATATTAAGTTCTATGTAATGATATACTGCACATGTTGGATATTAAATTCTGCATCATGATACACTGCACATGTTGGATATTAAATTCTGTATCATGATATACTGCACATGTTGGATATTAAGTTCTATGTAATGATATACTGCACATGTTGGATATTAAATTCTGCATCATGATACACTGCACATGTTGGATATTAAATTCTGTATCATGATATACTGCACATGTTGGATATTAAGTTCTATGTAATGATATACTGCACATGTTGGATATTAAGTTCTATGTAATGATATACTACACATGTTGGATATTAAGTTCTATGTAATGATATACTGCACATGTAGGATATTAAGTTCTATGTAATTATATACTGCACATGTTGGATATTAAATTTTGTATCATGATATACTGCACATGTTGGATATTAAATTCTGTATCAGGATACACTGCATACAATGGATTTTCCAGTACATATATTTTAAACAGGATAGACAATCATTTTATTTTTCCTATTGAAAAAGCTATTGATCTAGCTATAACCTTGACAACGTACCACGTGACATCTTCCCACGTGACTATTTAAGCCAATGGTGAGGTGAATAACTTGTTTCCATTCTGTTACAGGATCACATCTGGCAAAGATGTTCCAACATATCCACTGACCGGGCAAGTGAAGACATGTTACATATATGTTACATTCATGCTACTGACATGTTACAGACATGTCATTTGTCTTGCCATGTTACATACATGTTATTCGTATTGTCATGTTATCGATAACACATATATGTACTTGAGTGAAATAGGATAGAATAGATAACACATATATGTACTTGAGTGAAATAGGATAGAATAGATAACACATATATGTACTTGAGTGAAATAGGATAGAATAGATAAAACATATATGTACTTGAGTGAAATAGGATAGAATAGATGACACATATATGTACTTGAGTGAAATAGGATAGAATAGATAACACATATATGTACTTGAGTGAAATAGGATAGAATCGATGACACATATATGTACTTGAGTGAAATAGGATAGAATAGATAACACATATATGTACTTGAGTGAAATAGGATAGAATAGATGACACATATATGTACTTGAGTGAAATATAATAGAACCGATGACACATATATGTACTTGAGTGAAATAGGATAGAATAGATAACACATATATGTACTTGAGTGAAATAGGATAGAATAGATGACACATATATGTACTTGAGTGAAATAGGATAGAATAGATGACACATATATGTACTTGAGTGAAATAGGATAGAATAGATGACACATAATAATATATGTACTTGAGTGAAATAGGATAGGATAGATGACACACGTACACATTTAAATAGGTGAGCCCTATTCATGTTGTCCTATTCCGGCTGTCACATTCCAATGAGTATATTCCTATAGTCTAATTATCTTACCCCACTTCTATTGTCACATTCCAATTGTCATACTTATATAGTCTAATTATCTTACACCATTTCTAGTGTCACATTCCAATGGTCATACTTATATAGTCTAATTATCTTACACCATTTCTAGTGTCACATTCCAATGGTCATACTTATATAGTCTAATTATCTTACACCATTTCTATTGTCACATTCCAATGGTCATACTTATATAGTCTAATTATCTTACACCATTTCTATTGTCACATTCCAATGGTCATACTTATATAGTCTAATTATCTTACACCATTTCTAGTGTCACATTCCAATGGTCATACTTATATAGTCTAATTATCTTACACCATTTCTATTGTCACATTCCAATGGTCATACTTATATAGTCTAATTATCTTACACCATTTCTATTGTCACATTCCAATGGTCATACTTATATAGTCTAATTATCTTACACCATTTCTAGTGTCACTTTCCAATGGTCATACTTATATAGTCTAATTATCTTACACCATTTCTAGTGTCACATTCCAATGGTCATACTTATATAGTCTAATTATCTTACACCATTTCTATTGTCCTATTCCAATGGTCATACTTATATAGTCTAATTATCTTACACCATTTCCATTTTCCCAGTTACTTTGCGCTCCTCCTTTTGTCTTTTCCCCCACTGCTCCCTTTATTCTGTCTTTGTTTCCTACTTTACCCTTCAGTCTTTTTCAAACGGCTCCCATCCTACTGCTTTTTCATACTGCTCCATTCTGTCTTTGTTTCCTACTTTACCCTTCAGTCTTTTTCAAACGGCTTCCATCCTACTGCTTTTTCATACTGCTCCATTCTGTCTTTGTTTCCTACTTTACCCTTCAGTCTTTTTCAAACGGCTCCCATCCTACTGCTTTTTCATACTGCTCCATTCTGTCTTTTTTTCCTACCAACCCATTTCTTTTCACACCGCTCGCTTCCTCGTGCCCTAATGCAACTTTGCTGCCCAGTCCATGGTCCCAACTCTCAGCCCAGTCCATGTTCCCAACTCTGCAGCCCAGTCTATGTTCCCAACTCTCAGCCCAGTCCATGTTCCCAACTCTCAGCCCAGTCCATGTTCCCAACTCTGCAGCCCAGTCCATGTTCCCAACTCTGCTTCCCAGTCCATGTCCCCCACTCTCAGCCCAGTCCATGTTCCCAACTCTCAGCCCAATCCATGTTCCC
Source organism: Lymnaea stagnalis (assembly GCA_964033795.1). Taxonomy (NCBI): domain Eukaryota; kingdom Metazoa; phylum Mollusca; class Gastropoda; family Lymnaeidae; genus Lymnaea; species Lymnaea stagnalis. Next base: position 297,559 of record CAXITT010000751.1, on the reverse strand, counting down.
AACTCTCAGCCCAGTCCATGTTCCCAACTCTCAGCCCAATCCATGTTCCCAACTCTCATCCCAGTCCATGTTCCCAACTCTGCAGCCCAATCCATGTTCCCAACTCTGCTTCCCAGTCCATGTTCCCCACTCCCGGCCCAATCCATGTTCCCAACTCTCAGCTCAGTCCATGTTCCCCACTCTGCAGCCCAATCCATGCTCCCCGCTCTCAGCCCAATCCATGTTCCCCACTCCCAGCCCATTCCATGTTCCCAACTCTCAGCCCAGTCCATGTTCCCGAGCAAACTATAACAAAACTTTCTTTTAACCAACTAGGGTTGCAGCGGCTAAAGTAGTAGCCAGGATTAGCAGTCCTGTAGATCAGACTTCGACTAGCGTGCTTCCATCGGAGTCAGTCCCAGTTTTGGTAAAAAGTAAGTACCCCGGCCACTGTATGAGGTTTTTAAGATCAAGTACCCCGACCACCATATGAGGATTTTAAGATCAAGTACCCCGACCACTGTATGAAATTTTAAGAGCAAGTACCCAGACCACTATATGAGGTTTTTAAGATCAAGTACCCCGACCACTATATGAGGTTTTTAAGATCAAGTACCCCGACCACTATATGAGGTTTTTAAGATCAAGTACCCCGACCACCATATGAGGTTTTTAAGATCAAGTACTCCGACCACCATATGAGGTTTTTAAGATCAAGTACGAGGGTGCCTAATGGAGCTCAGATCAAAATAGTGCTTGAATGGTAGTGCGTTTTTGTGTGTGTGTGTGAGAATCATGGGCCGCAATTAAGACAAGCCTGGCACTAAGTTGAAAGACATAATTTAAAATACCTACATACCTATATGACAAAGTTCAATGACAGGATTCAAGTTAATTATAGGTATCAAAATAATGACGGGGTTTAAGTTAATGACAGGGTTCAAGTTAATTATAGGTTTCAAGTAAAATGACAGGGTTTAAGTTAATGATGGGGCTTAAGTTAATGACGGGGTTTAAGTTAATTACAGGGTTTAAGTTAATTACAGGGTTCAAGTTAATGACAGGATTCAAGTTAATGACAGGGTTCCAGTTAATTACAAGGTTCAAGTTAATTACAGGGTTCAAGTTAATTACGGGTTTAAGTTATTTACAGGGTTTAAGTTAATTACAGGGTTCAAGTTAATTACAGGGTTTAACTTAATTACAGGGTTTAAGTTAATTACACGGTTCAAGTTTATGACAGATTTTAAATAAATATTTGGGTTAAGAAAATGTTTGATATAAATCACTACCTTTACTCCACGAAGACCGAATTGAGATCATTTTAAACTTATATTCAAACTCCTATCCCCAGCGACTGATGCAAACCTCAAAGATCGAAATGCCAACAGATTACCACCCAAATTACCACCCAAAACTCCCCCCAAACCATCCCCCAAACCGGCCCCCCAAAAATCCCCCAAACCGACCCCCAAACCAGCTCCTCCCGCTCCGCACAAGCCTGCACCTGCACCTGCTGCTGTTAAGCCCTCGGCTCCGGCATCCGGCAGCGCCCCTAAGCCTCCCGTGCCCACCGTTAGCGCCCCCAAGCCGGCCCCGCCACCGGTCCCCAAAGTTCCCAAGCCGCCGTCCAAATTCTGCCTGCAGTTCCAGGCCGTGCTGAACAAACGCGTGGTGCTGCTCGAGAGAAACGCGGTGGTGACCGGCCTGGTGCTCGCGACGGTTCTGATGACGACGCTGAACACCAAGAACCCGGACGTGGCCCAGTACACGTCCGTGGACCCCGAGGATTTCTCCCTGGGCAGGAACTGCGTCGCCTTCCTGAAGGTGGAGCCGGCCGCACCCGCCACCTTCGTCGACGCCTACAGGAGTCAGATGGCTGGCCTCAGCACCATCGTCGACATCGAACCGAATGCGGTAGGTTGCCTGGGGTCCACAGTGGCGGTGCTCGGGTGGTTTAGCTTAAAAACGTCGATTCATTGATTGCACTTAAACTTTAATACGCACAGGCGCATAGATCGTAACGTATCTTATAGATATATACACAAGTATTCAGCAATCGTAAGAGGGGTGTAGAGACCAGCGATTCTCAGCCGGTGTGTCGCGACCTCCTTTTTAGGGATCGAACGACCCTTGCTCATGGGGTTGCCTAAGACCATAGGAAAACACATATTTACGAGGTAGCCACGAAAATAATTTTATGTTTGGGGGTCACCACAGCATGACGAACTGCACTTAAGGGGGTCGCGGCATTAGGATCGTTGAGAACTACTGGTATAGACAATGACGTAGTAAACAGATTGTCATTTTAACAAGACTTAGGCGGTATTGGACGATGACACACAAGAAGGCAACAAGGCACAATTTACGAAAAGACCAGCAATGTATTTGTTTGTGTGAAAGCCCGTCATTTGCACATCTCTATGAGCGACGTGCAGCGGGAGAAACGTTCAATGCGCGCTAAAAATGAAGTCTAAAATATGAGCATTTGCCCCCCCCCTCCTAAACCACACAGTTTCCCGAATTCTTATTCAAGACCCACCGACCTATCCAACGGTTCTTGCAAATTCATCAGTAGGTTTATACTTTTAACAATTAAATTTTGTAGAAGAATAAAAAAATAAAGACGCCCTTAAGACGAGCACTAAATAATGTAGCACCTTTAAAAACAAAAAAATGATTGACGATACAGTAATCAAACTACTATCTACTGAAGAATTGAGTCAGGTCATTCAAAGAAGCTCTAAATCCGTTACACTATTTTAAAAAACAAAACAAACAACAAAAAAAAACACACATAATTTCACAACGAATTCTTTATTATTTCTCAAACCAACCTCCGTTTTGAACCGGCTAGGACGTGACGGCCTTGATATCAGCCTGGGAGAGCTTACAGTCGAAAGAGGAATACTCTCTGGTCCGTGTCGGAGCCGTGCTGACGGAAAATCTGACATCCAGCATAGCTCTGTACCACGCCAAGCCACCACACACGGAGGCACTGTCGGTAGGTCTCTGTCACGCCCCCCCCCCCAACACACACACACAGAGACACTGTCGGTGGGTGTCTGTCACGCCCACCCCCTCCCCCCCACACACACAGAGACACTGTCGGTAGGTCTCTATAAAGCAAAACCACCATACTCAGAGGCACTGTCGGTAGGTCGCAAAGGATTTCAAAGGATATACCTGCTCCACAATTTCCTCATATTTCAAACTTCCACATACCTTGTTCCACAATTTCCTTATATTTCAAACTTCCACATACCTTGTTCCACAATTTCCTTATCTTTCAAACTTCCACATACCTTGTTCCACAATGTCCTTCTATTTCCGGCTTACACATACCTTGTTCCACAATGTCCTTCTATTTCCGGCTTACATATACCTTGTTCCACAATGTCCTTCTATTTCCGGCTTACACATACCTTGTTCCACAATGTCCTTCTATTTCCGGCTTACACATACCTTGTTCCACAATGTCCTTCTATTTCCGGCTTACACATACCTTGTTCCACAATGTCCTTCTATTTCCGGCTTCCACATACCTTGTTCCACAATGTCCTTCTATTTCCGGCTTACACATACCTTGTTCCACAATGTCCTTCTATTTCCGGCTTCCACATACCTTGTTCCACAATGTCCTTCTATTTCCGGCTTCCACATACCTTGTTCCACAATGTCCTTCTATTTCCGGCTTCCACATACCTTGTTCCACAATGTCCTTCTATTTCCGGCTTACACATACCTGTTAAAAAATTTCCTTCATCCATCTTGAGCGCAGCCTTTCATTTATAATCCTATTCAACCCGTTAGAGCCGGGTAAAGTAAATAAATGGCGGAACGAGATACGTTGAGGCCTGAAGAAGGCATCTTGCCGAAACGGCCGCATAATTTTCTAGGCTTGCATTGTTCAAGCTTAGACAATTCTTGTTTCCACGATTTGTTGACATCAAAGCCACGCGAAACCTGTAGGTGAATTTGCCTTTCGTGCTGCATTTGCCTGTCAACGTTTTGCTTTCTATGGTATGGGGAAGTTGGTGTACCATATCCTTCAACATAGGAAAGATTAGGTAACAGTTCAAGACGAATGACTCGCTCGTTTGGTATTTTTTATTTAGGATAAAAAAAAAGGGCATGGGGGCGGGTTTCGATCGTCAATTTATTTATAGCAACCAATTGGAACGTTTGGGATCAACTTTTTTAATGAGCTACAATCCTTCCTTTATGATCGGCCAAAATTATAATTTGTACGTAATGAAAAAAAAAAAACGTCAAAAAAAATGGGTTGGGAAGCACGTGATTTGACGTCACTCTACATTATAAATTGACCTAACATCCAATCCAATTGCCACGTTAAGTTAAAAATCATTGTCTTTGTCACATCAGCTGCACTCCCCCCCCCCCCTTTTTTTGTTTTCATCGACTTTGGGTAAAATCATTGTCTTTGTCACATCAGCTGCACTCCCCCCCCCCCCTTTTTTTGTTTTCATCGACTTTGGGGCTGTTTGGGTTTAATTCTCTTCACGTCGTCCACAGTTGCAGCTACTCCTCAACGCGTACATCGCTCATCTGCTCGACGGGAACTACTCCATTCAAAGCGGGGTCCATCCGGTGGAGGAGGAGTCGTTCACCAAAAAGTCCCTGCCCCAGCGGGTGACGCAGGTCTCCATGCCCATCATCACCATCTTTTTCAACTGCTGTCTCTTCGGCGTCTTTCTGCTGTGCGGCCTCGTTGAGGAGAGAGCGGTGAGTAGGTGAAGTCTCTCTCTCTCCCTGACGGCGGAGTAACCTAATCGTTCGGCTGTCTCTATTATGAGAAAGGATGGATCCGAGGGCATAAAAGAGTAGAAGAATGTAGACACTAAGACAAAAAATAGACCCAGTGATCATCGCAGAGTCGATACCCATACGCCATAGACCGCCCCAATAAAGGGGACTTTGGGATTTTTTTGGGGTGGGGGGGGCACAATTGATATGGACGCACAAAAATGAGCAAGTTCATATATGTGTAGCTCATTCACATATGTGTAGCTCCTTCAGACATGTGTAGCTCCTTCAGATATGTGTAGCTCCTTCAGACATGTGTAGCTCCTTCAGACATGTGTAGCTCCTTCAGACATGTGTAGCTCTTTCAGACATGTGTAGCTCCTTCAGACATGTGTAGCTCCTTCAGACATGTGTAGTTCCTTCAGACATGTGTAGCTCCTTCAGACATGTGTAGCTCCTTCAGACATGTGCAGCTCCTTCAAACATGTGTAGCTCCTTTAGACATGTGTAGCTCCTTCAGATATGTGTAGCCCATTGAGATATGTGTAGAAAATTTAGATATGTGTAGCTCATTCAGTTATGTATATCTCATTCAGATATATGTATCTCATTCAGTTATGTATATCTCATTCAGATATATGTATCTCATTCAGATATGTGTATCTCATTCAGATATGTGTAGCCCATTTTGGTGTGTATAGCACAGTGGTCGGCAAATCTCGGCCCACGAGTCGAATTGCGGCTCTTTAACGACCTGCGTGTGGCTCGGCCAGTCGGCCACGAATCGCCCACGATTTCTTTTTTCATGAGCCGCTTACCTTTGTCATACAAAAATTATAGTGTCGTAGATCTCAAAACAAATTAAATAGACCACAGAAGGCATCCGTTGTGTTTATAAAATAAAAATAAAACCGTGTGTCCTTTCAGTCCGGTATAAGAACCCTTCAGTCCATGACAGGGATCTGGCCCATCGCCTACTGGGTGGCCAACTGCCTGATCGACTACGGCCTGTACCTGGCCGTCATGATCCTCATCATCGTCTTCAACGTCATCCAGCCCTACCTGCTGATCAGCCAGGGCCGATACTGGCTCACCGGGTGCACGTTGTTCCTGTACGGCCTGGCGCTGGTGCCGCACCTGTACGTCTTCTACAAGATCTTCAAAAACGTGGTCACGGCGGTCATCATCTACATCATGGTGAACCTGTTTGTGGGTAAGTCGTCCTTTGCGTCGTGACTCATGGTGAACCTGTTTGTGGGTAAGTCGTCCTCTGCGTCGTGACGAGCATCTCCGTAGGGCAGGTACGCTGGTCTGTGCTAAAGGCGCTAAAGGTCATCTGATGTTAAGTTTGCAAGGGGATCCAAAACGGATAGCATCTACATTTTCTTTTCCAGTTGGCACGTCCTTCATTCTCATGGTCGAAGGTCAGCCCAATCTCCTTGGATTGTGGGCACTCATCTGCCCCACTGGTCTGCTGGTCAACTGTATTTCCTTGATATGTGTGACGGCATCGTTGATTGACGTGCAAGGAAGTGCAGGTATGAATTTTTTTTTAAATACCAAGAGCGAATCTGCAAACCTGACAGTTAAGGCCTGTGTGTTGACCTAATTTTGTTTCAATATAGAGCTGTCACGTCCACCACTTATCGCCCCCTTTTTCTATTGACGTCACCGATTAAATGTGTAGCGCTCCACCACTACCCACCCCTTCTCTTGATTGGGAAAAGGTTGTTTACGTTCCGATGCATTCTACATGCGCTCGGGTGATGCGATTTTTAGAATTTCTGATCTGGGTGTGTTCAACTCCCTCCACTAAAAATACGCCGGCAGTTTTCCCTGTCGGAAGAAAAATCACCCTATTTTATAGACACGAGACTTAGGAGAATGAATATACGTATAGGAGCCTTACAAGATTTCACTTGTGTGTGTGTGTGTGTGTGTGTGTGTGTGTGTGTGTGTGTGTGTGTGTGTGTGTGTGTGTGTGTGTGTGTGTGTGTGTGATAAAATTTTTATTCTCAGTGGATTATATTTTTTCTCTTGATGTGCTGTGTCTGGACATTTTTTGTGTGTGTGTTTGATTTTNTGTGTGTGTGTGTGTGTGTGTGTGTGTGTGTGTGTGTGTGTGTGTGTGTGTGTGTGTGTGTGTGTGTGTGTGTGTGTGTGTGTGTGTGTGTGTGTGTGTGTGTGTGTGTGTGTGTATGATAAAATTTGTATTTTCAGAGGATTATACTTTTTCACTTGATGTGCTGTATCTTGACATATTTTGTGTGTGTGTTTGATTTTATTTATATAGATTTGTAACTTTAATAGTATCATTAAATTGAATAGTGTCTGCATGGCCAGCTTTGGTATCGGTTTTTCTTTGTATCCTGGTTTTCAGTCCCTTGTAACGCAATGTTCTTCTAATGAGCCGAATCTATCGGTGCGTGACGTGACCTTAAGAGGCTTACTTCAAGCCTTGAGTACTAATCCGAGAGCTTAACAAATTTACCATTTTCATCGTGTTTCTGATGGAAGTTCTGTGCTTCGAAATGTTACGAGCCTCTTCGTTGAAGGACGTTCCATGTGTGTCAAATCTTACGGTCATTGTAAGATTTCAATGCATATTATAGAAAATGAGAAGAACATAACTCTTTTACTCAAATTAATCGGAACCGGTAAAAAAAAAAAAAACAAAAAAAAACTGTACTAGGTGTATCCCTAGTATTGTAATACAATAAAAAGTGACCTGTAAGATCTTTTTCTGAGCATCCCTATCACATGATTGTTATAAAAAATGAGAAGAACAAAACTCTTTTACTAAAAATAAACGGAACCGGTAAAAAAAAAAAAAAACAAAAAAAAACTGTACTAGGTGTATCCCTAGTATTGTAATACAATAAAAAGTGACCTGTAAGATCTTTTTCTGAGCATCCCTATCACATGATTGAACAAAGCCATAGCTATTCACTTAATAGGGCTATCCTACAAGACCGTTTATTAACACACACACACACACACACAAATACAACAGAGGAACCTGTACCTATCTATCGATAGTTTTGAAATGACATTCTCTTCCCAGCTGTGCAATAACGCTTGATTCTTTCTGCGCTTTTTTTCTCCAGGCACGCCCCAGAAACAGGAGCTCATCTCCGACATCTATTCCATGTGGGCAAAGCTTGCTGGCTTGTTCTCGTTCAACTGGTGTTTCTTAATGTTCCTTGAGCACAAGCTCCACAGAACCTTGTGGTGAGTCGCTCCTTTGTTGTGTAAACGCAAGAGATCAATGCTTTCTTCCAAAACCGTGGTTGATGGTGAAGCCATGTGCACATACAAATATCCTGCGTTCGTGTATGAACGTTCTATTTGAGACCCGGGTACAGACACACACAGACACACACAGACACACACAGACACAGACACACAGACACATGCGCGCACACGTACGCACATGCGCACACAGAAACACGCCTACAGACAACACACAGATACACATGCACGTACGCACACACCTGCAGACACACACGCACAAAGACACGAACACACATGCAAGCACGCATACACACTCGCGCGCGAGCACACAGACACACAGACACACACAGTCTTGTGGACGTTACATCATCACCGGATGTCAAACGTGGCTCAATGCTGGCCCCTCGGTAGAGAAGCCTGTACGATAGCGGGACTAGACATCTCACGAATGTAACTCCCATCTTCTCTCAAAGTTTCAATAGAAATTGTCAAAGGATTGACCTACATTTCATTCAAGAGCCAAAGCATCTATATTAGTATAAGCTTTGAATTTTTTTTTTTGAAAAAATAGTAAAACAGCCACAATTTTCATGAAACCCACAGAGATTTACATCTCACAACCAAACAGACTTTACAAACATCAGGATGTGTTGCACTAAGCAACCTTGATCTAAATATGAAACAGCTAAAGAAGCACCACTGCTGGCGAAATGAGATCTGCGTCCCCAACGAACATCTGTGCAAACCAACTCTGAAGTTGCATGGCTAGATAGTATAACCTGGCTGATAATTGATAACATATATATATATATATATATATATATAAGTGATAATTTGTGTATTTGTTAGTTCCGCCAAAGTTTCTTTATGGATTGATGGATCTTGACTAAACTTGGCACACATATCCATCATTATCCAGAATAAAATAATGGGAGGCGTTCAGCTCTACAAAAATGTCCCATGGAAGGAAATTCCAGAAAGTTCCAAATGAATTGTCCATTATTATGGCAAAGCTATATATATACATAAAGAGGTTGAATGCTAAAATTACGGTAAACAATAGCACGTGTGTTGATGGATGTTGGCCAAAGTTGGTGAACATACTTTTCATAATCCCACCGGGAACGTGTATCCACTGAGGAACAGGATCCTACCTCAGAACAGGCATCCAGATGAGAAAACGTGATCCCATTTGGTAACAGTATCAAACAGGGAAAGGGATCCCAAAAGTCCCTTAATTGTGATATTAGCAAGAGGGCTATAGGTGCTGTACCCCCCCCCCCCCCCCNGCTTTGTGTCACTAAGTGGTATGTGTCACTATGTGGTATGTGTCACTATGTGGTATGTGTCACTATGTGGTATGTGTCACTCTGTGGTATGTGTCACTCTGTAAAATGTGTCACTATGTGCTTTGTGTCACTAAGTGGTATGTGTCACTATGTGGTATGTGTCACTATGTGGTATGTGTCACTATGTGGTATGTGTCACTCTGTGGTATGTGTCACTCTGTAAAATGTGTCACTATGTGCTTTGTGTCACTAAGTGGTATGTGTCACTATGTGGTATGTGTCACTATGTGGTATGTGTCACTATGTGGTATGTGTCACTCTGTGGTATGTGTCACTCTGTAAAATGTGTCACTATGTGCTTTGTGTCACTAAGTGGTATGTGTCACTATGTGGTATGTGTCACTATGTGGTATGTGTCACTATGTGGTATGTGTCACTCTGTGGTATGTGTCACTCTGTAAAATGTGTCACTATGTGCTTTGTGTCACTAAGTGGTATGTGTCACTATGTGGTATGTGTCACTATGTGGTATGTGTCACTATGTGGTATGTGTCACTCTGTGGTATGTGTCACTCTGTAAAATGTGTCACTATGTGCTTTGTGTCACTAAGTGGTATGTGTCACTATGTGGTATGTGTCACTATGTGGTATGTGTCACTATGTGGTATGTGTCACTCTGTGGTATGTGTCACTCTGTAAAATGTGTCACTATGTGCTTTGTGTCACTAAGTGGTATGTGTCACTATGTGGTATGTGTCACTATGTGGTATGTGTCACTATGTGGTATGTGTCACTATGTGAGATTTGTCACTATGTGGTACGTGCTTCTATGTGGTACATGGTGCTATGTGGTACGTGCTGCTATGTGTTACGTGCTTCTATGTGGTACGTGCTGCTATGTGGTACGTGCTTCTATGTGGAACGTGCTGCTATGTTTTACGCGCTTCTATGTGGTAAGTGCTGCTAAGTGATATGTGCTTCTATAAGGTGATTCTACCGTCCAGGTACAAGTCGTGTGGGGGCATCCTCACGTGTCTGTCATCAGGCAGGACTAAGGCGTCTGATGTTGAACAGGAAGGTATCTTCAACGCCAACGATGTGGATGTCGTGGAGGAGAGGGAGTTTGTCAGGAGGGGGAGCCACAAGGTCTTAGGGAGCACACGTAGGTTTCCTTGTTGACACCTTTGCTGGTTGACACAGTGTGTCACATCAAACTGTTATTGTTGTTGGGTTTTTTTTGGTTGTTTTTGTATGTTTTTTTTGTGGGGGGGGGGTGGTGGG